>BOPN01008406.1:27500-35000 GCA_017312705.2 Penaeus japonicus | reverse complement strand
CCCTTTTTTTACATATGTTTTTTTTCTTAAATCCGTTTATTTTCAATTCACAACAAACTTTACATCAGGGGTAGAACACACATGCATATTAAATAATAATTATAATGATAAAGTTATGATGATAGTTGAACTTGTAGATATAGTTATCAGTATGATTATGATTATAACTTCACATTGATAACGATAAAAGAAAATTGGAGGGGAGGAAAGCAAACAGAATAGTTTTTGAGTATTGTTGCATGGACAATTAAAGATCATAAAGGATTTTGTATCAGAAAGTAGTGATATTTGATTTTAACCTATTGCGGACCGGTGTCATGATATACATGACGTAGGACCTTTGGCGACGGGCGTCATGACGCTATTTTATTGTGCTATGAAAAAGGAGTGAGTGATGATGGCAACTGAAGTCATTAATTACTGTAATTACCGAGTGGAAGTGGAGACAGAGATAGAAAGATGGAGGTATGCACTAGAGAGGAGGGGACTGAAAATGAGCAGGACCAAGACTGAGTATATGTGTCTGAATGGAGGTGGTGAGGAGTCAATAAGGCTACAAGGGGGGCAGGTGGCAAATATAGAGGAATTTCGGTACTTAAGGTCAACAGTACAAAGTAATGAAGACTGCGGTAGGGAAATAAAGAAGGGAGTGCAAGCGGGCTGGAATGGATGGAGGAAGACTGCAGCAGTGATATGTGAGGGTGTCTGCAAGAACTAAAGGGAAAAATTATAAAACAGTAGTTTGTCCTACCATGCTGTACAGAATAGAAAACATTCTAATGACAAAGAGGCAGGAAGCGGAGATGGAAGTAAGTGAAATAAAAATGTTAAGATTTTCCTTGGGTGTGACGAGGGTAGATAAAAATATATTAGAGGGACCACATATGTGCGGCAATTTGGGGAAAAGGCACAAGAAGCAAGGCTAGGATGATTTGGCCATGTGTGGAGTAGGGATGATGATTATGTGGGGAGGAGGATGCTGGATATGGAGGTACCCGGAAGGAGGAAGAGAGGGAGTTCAAAGAGAAGGTACATGGATGCTATAAAGGAAGACATGGAAACAGTAGGTGTGACTGAGGAATGCGTAGAAGATCGAGCGTGTTGGGGAAAGATGATCCGCTGTGGCTACCCCTAAATGGGAGCAGTCGAAAGAAAAAGAGGATATTCTTCATCTTGTATGATACGCTGTTCTTGATTGTAATATTTCGAAAATAAATTATATCAAGTAATTTCCAGGATTGAATACATTGATACACGACAGGATAAGGAGAGAGTGTTCAAATACACACTCAACCCTCTTGGAGTTAGTGATGACCATCACTTAAGGTAAAGGAAGATTAACAAAATTTATGAAACATTTCATCCTTTACCTCCCCCCCCCAAAAAAAAAAAAAAAAAAAAAAAAAGTAGAATCATCTCTACGATCAGGAGAGGATGGCACTCATACATGGATCTTTTTAATTGTTTGATATACTTTTTTTATAGATTCAATTTTTATTATTGATGGAAATATCACCTTATGTTTGGTGATTTAATGTATGTGCTTTATGGGGATAAATTTGGCAGATTCATGTATGGGACTTATTTTTTCATGGAATTTTATATACTTTCTTGCACCAAAGATTTATTTCTTATATTGGAAAGGCTATTCTAATATTGACCATACATTTTTATAGTTATGTTAATTCTATTTTCATTATTTTATTCCATACCAAAAAATTGTAGCTGATATTGGAATGTCTATTTTTATATTTTGCATATATATATATATTTTTTTTCTAGTGTGAATTTGTATATACTACATATATGATTTTCTAGTGTGAATAAAACAAAATGTATTTGACCTTCTTTCCTTGTATATTTTGAGTTTTTTTGTTTTATATCAAAGGATTTTTTTTTGCTACAAAAGTTATGGCATGTTATCACTGCTATATTACATTTCTAAGTTTCACAGGTATATTATAACCTATTTTTTTTTATTATCACTTAATGAATCCATTAAAGCAAAGCTCCATAGGAGATAGAGAGAAAAGGAAAGGAGATAGAAAAGGAAGGAAAGAAGCAATAGCGAAAATGAAAATGAAAGAAAATAAGAGAAAATGAGAATTAAATCAACAAAAAGAGAAAAGGGAGAGAAGGAATAAAAGAAAAGAAGAGACGAGGAAAAGAGGAAATGGTAAGAAGAGGGGGAGGGGTAGGGGTTAAGAGAAAGAAAAAGATAAATATAATAGAAAAATATATAATGAAATACATCAGAATTAAATGAGACAGAAAATTAAAGTGAAAGTACCAAAAAAATAAAAATAAGAGGAGAAGGAAGGAACAAAAGAAGCAGAAGGGATGAGGAAGAGGGGGAGGGGAGAAAAGAAAAAAAAAAAAATGAAAAGAAACAAAAACACTATGGTACTGACACCTTATTTATGGCATTTGTCAAGCCAAATAGACTCATTTATTGCCAATAGGCCTGCTGTCTGGCCCTCCAATGTGAATTCCTCGCACCTCATCGAAGATACCTTCTTGTATCTCCAGCATGCGAGATCCTACTGCATGATGTATAGTGTTGGAACTCCTACTGCCTGGCTAACTGTGAACTGGTGTTTCGCAGGGACTTTGATGTGGCTGACTCTTCTCTTCAGTTTCTGGTATAATGGTAGCAGGCCCTAGAGTTTCACCCTCCTCTACAATGACCGTTGCTGAAATATTGGAAGGTTTTATTAATCACATATATTGTGTATGTTATTAGATCACGTTCACAATGTCTCGAACAATAAATGCATATAAAATATTAATACTACAGTCTAATTAAAGCTTTATGAGAATAAAATTTGGATATATATTTAACTGAATTTTGGTTATGAATAAGTTTGGTCCGGTCAAGATCATAAGGATAAGCCAGATTTGCGGAGCCCGCAATCAAGATCAGGAAGAGCTTCATAGAACTCTGACTGCAGTGCATCCGAGATGCCAAAAATTACAGTAGAGTCTATCAACTACACCATGGCCTCCTCAGCAGGAGTCAGAGGTGAAGCAGTAGATGGACCTCCCCCTGTAAATATCCTTGCATTATTTTCAAGCCCAAGACCTGGTTCGCGTGAATAGTGCTATATCCTTTGAGATTAGTATTAATAAATTTACAAGACAGTTCACTTTTTAAGGAATACTACAACTTTTTAAAATAAGCTTCCTAAATGTGTGATGTCAGCAACAGTTTTATATTATAGTATTATTCTGCATTGGATTATGCAAAATAGACTATTGAGGGAAAATTTAAAAAGTGAGGCTACCAAATCCAAAAAAAAAAAACTTGCTTTAAACACAACATTCTTGGTTGTTTGATGAATCATTAAAGTTAGTTTTTTGCTTAAAGACATTTTGCATTAATTTTCATAATTTTCTAAAATCATAAAGGGCAGAACCACATAAATAAGGTACAATGAGAATACTCGCAGGCAAATACGCATCCATTGGGAATTGCTAAAGGCCTACACTTCATATATATTTGGTATGATAAATCAAATAAGGAAGCACTCATAGTTATAAGTTGGCAGAATATAGAGCTGACATAATGACATTTCATTACCCTATACCGAGCGACATGTCACTATTAAAAGAAACACTCATTTCTTACTTCAAGCTTCACACCTCCATAGACTAGTAGCTCTAGAGTTTTTTTTTTTTCTCTCTCTCTCTAATACTTAGTTTCTTCTTAGTGTTGCTCTTAAAGTCAATATCTTAAGACTGACTTCCTCGAGAATTCAAAGCGACTTCCCAGTTCAGTTCAGTTCAGAGAGATTTGCGAAGACGTCGCTTCGGCCGGGCTATATGCAATAGGCGGCCCGGCCTTCGTCAGTTATAAGTGCTGAGTCATCTAATCATCCTAACTGAATACTTACCGTGGCGGTTGGATTGCCTGTAGGCGCTCCAGTTGCCAGGAGGCAGTTCAGTTCAGTTCAGAGAGATTCGCGAAGACGTCGCTTCGCCCGGGCTATATGCAAGAGGCGGTCCGGTCTCTGCCAGCTATAAGTTCTGACTGCTCTGATCATCACAACTGAATGTTTACCATGGCGGTCGGATTGCTTGTAGGCGCTCCAGTTTCCAGGGGGCAAGCGACAGGCATAGCTGTCTAATCAGCCCAGCGGCCGTCGTCTCTGGGCCCTGCCTGAGGAAGTGAGTGTGCTCGCACTTCATCAGGTATTACTCTAATTTGGCGTCCGGCGCGCCACAATGATCACAGTGTCGCTCATCGTCGCTGAGTACCAGCTGGCAGGGGGGGAGGTTCTCGCTTCCGCTCAATGTCGCTGCAAGGGACCGACCTGCCCTGCAGCCATTATTTTATGCCTTAGCAGTTCCCGGTTAGGATGCACCACAAGATCATTCAAGGGTTTCTTCATGCCTTCCTCTGCCAACCTGTCGGCTAATTCGTTCCCTTTGACACCAATATAGCTCGGAATCCAGTTGATGACGATGCGTCTACCCTGATCCACGATTCACTGAGTAATGGTGAAAATCATGGTTAGAAGATAAACGCTAACAAGGGTCGTGTTTTTGTTGTAGGCTGTCAATGGCGGCCCTAAAATCTGTATGTATGACAACATACCCGTCTGTCTGGGCTGCATGGGTTAGGGCTTCCGTAATAGCGACTGCCTCTGCCTGGAGCAAGGAGGCATTGTCAGATACCCACATAGCTCTCATTATACCCTTTACTGCAGTGCAGGTGATGGGGTCTACAGAACCATCCGTGAAATAAGTTTTACTACCCAGTAGAGTGATTGCTGCAATATTCCTCTCTGCCTCATCCCTTAACAGAGGCGGTGAGTACTGTGTCTTTCTCCTTGACAGGCTCATGGCAGAAAACTCTATTAAGGATCGTGCCCACTTGGGGCGGGGCTGTGAGATAGTCAGGGTGGGGGAGGTCCATGTCTTTAACCAGTAGTGTCTCCTTGAGCTCAAAGTGTATCAGCACCCTGGCTGTGTGATACATCCAGATGTTGTTAGCAAAGAATTTGTGGTTCTGTGCAAGCCAATGTTGCGCTTTCTGTCTTAGCTGCGAGCCCGGCGGGGACTAAAAGTTTGGCAAAGAACTGAGCCGCCATTTGATCGATCCGGGTGTCCAGGGGGAAAAGATTGGCCTCCAAGAGGAGGTTGGTCCACCCAGGGGCACCTTGATCCTGATCCTGGCAGCCTCATTTTGTATGATGTCAGGCTTTTTCCTTTGGTTTCGGGATGGGAACTATGTCAGCCCTCTTCCAGCAGTGGTAGCGAGGAAGTCTCCCAGGACTTGTTGATGAGATGTAAGTATGCAAGCTCACCTTCATGTCCTAGGTGGGAAATGATGGGGTAGAAGATCCCATCACAACTCGGGACTGACCGGGAACTGGTCCGCTGTAATTACCTCAGAGACAACATGGCATCTGCGTCATCAGGCTCGACCGCCTTTTCTCTGATGAGGGCATGCCTGCCTGAAAGCAATTCCTCTTGGCATGTCCATGCCCTTAACTCTGCTGGTAGGCCGCCTCCGACCGAGGGTAATGGTGGGTCTTTCTGGGGGCTGAGCGATTTGTGGCCCATCTGATACGGTTCCACAGCTCTGAAAGGGAGGTTTGGTGGCCAAAGGACTTACACCACTCCAGCCACTTTTCCTGCTTTACCCTCTTAGCAGTTTCCTGAACATCCCTGAGAGGCTCTCTCAAAAGAGCGTGGGTCTCAGGGGGTTCTCTGTCTGCAGAAGTGTCTTCTGCACATATTGATTCTGTGGTTGTCCTTAACCTCATTATTGTAATACCAAGCGTCTTTGAAACACCTGGACCATGGACGAGTTTTGAAGATCAAGTCTCTGAGGCTGCCTCGTCTATGGCATTAACTAGTCTGGCCTCAAGTATACCCACATCGTTAAGTGAGATGTCACTGGTTTGAGGCACCTGGTCAGGGCCTCCTGGAAAGCTTTCCAGTTGGCCCTGTCCACTTTTCATCGAGGATTGTGCTGGGGCACGGGTGCCGGGCCAGCGTCCAAGATGGTGGTGACTATCCCATAGTGATCACTCGTGGCAGTGTTGTCCACAGACCAACTAATTCTTTCAACCAGAGCCACAGTGACAAAGGTAAGGTCAAGGACCCCCCATCAACGTGCGAAGGCTCCTGGCTGTTGAGAAGAGCAATCTCGGGGCACAACTCAAGCACCTCGGCTATGTGGTAGCCTGCCGCATCACAACTCCAAGTGGGAACCAAGATGGGGTGGTTGGCATTAAAGTCTCCCCCTATGAAAATTGGCTTGTGTGCCACAGCAGCACAGACTTCATTTATATCTAAGCTCCTACATTTTGGCCTGCTCTACATATTGTACAGCTTGAGGGGACCCCAGGCCAAATGGATCTCAACGACAAGGAATTCGATGCCTACTTCACACTACACAGGATCGGCAATCAAGAAGTAGGGGATAGTAGACTTCACAAGGGTAATCAAACCTCTGGTGCCTTGCGTACTCCGCAGCACAAAAGGATGATATCCCGAAAAGCGAACAGATTTCCCTGTTAGGATCTCCTGGAGCATGACAACGTTAATGTTTCGAGATCGCACGATCGCGTGGAGGTCATTCCTTGAGGAAAAGCTGTTGATATTTTACTGCAGTATGCTTAGATTAGAAACATTGAACTAATCTGATTCCATTAAGTCTGTGTCGTCAACGACATCGACATCATCGGTCTCAGCGTCCGACGCCCCAGTGTAAGTAACGTCAGACATTTCGGAGTCTGACAACGCCTTGGTGAGTTCCTCACTGAGCGTGATTTCCTCACTCGACTCGTCACTGTAGTCAGGACAGGTCGAGCCACTAGTAGGGCTGGGTCTCCTGGGAGGTGGAGAACCCTTGCTCGCCTTGACCTTCATTCTGGATGGCTGTGGCTTCCTCATCCTTTGGGGTTTGGGTGCAGGCTCTGCCAGTGTGGTCTTGGCCACAGGTTGGGTGAGGAGACAAGTCTGGCTCTGGGGGTTTGCGGGGAGTCTCGCCTTGAGTTGGAGTGGGTTTTGAGGCCATAGGACTCATCTCCCTCTCCTTCAGAGCAACGACAGTTTGAGTCATTGCCGTCATGGCGACCTTAACTGCCTTCTCCGTCTCCTCACTGGTCCTCCCCAATGCTGACGCAACTGTTATTCTCAGCAGGAGCGTCAAGTCCTTCTCTATAAACAGAAATGGTCTCTCCGCTCTTGGGGTAGACTTTGTGGTGTTCCCAGATCCCTTCCGGGTCTATTTCCGCCTTGGAACTCCCACCAGAGCCGGAAACTCCTTTGTATTGGAGGTGTCCGGCGGTGGTTTCGCTTTGGGCGGTGCGTCCTTCCTTTTAGGGGGGGGAGGGGGGCCCTTACCCCTTTGCTCTGTCCCCCAAACATAAGTGCCTGGAGAGGCGGGAACAAAGTCTGGTCGCTTTGCCATAACCTCTTTCCGCCGAAGAGCCTCTTCCTTTCCTTACATGGTGCTTTTTGTGGCAGTTGGGACACTTTGTAGTG
>BOPN01008406.1:5000-12500 GCA_017312705.2 Penaeus japonicus | reverse complement strand
ATATTATTTTAATAAACTTCTCGTCTTGAGCGTTTTCTGAGCTCACATTTACTATTTCCCAATGATGATTATAAGCACTTTCTGTTATTATCAGCCAGGATGATAATGACGCACGCAAAAAAGTCATGTTCAAAAAATATATCAATAATGATAATCAAAACAATTTACAGCCTCGAGGATCACATAGTATAGTTAGATAAGGTCACCAGCAAGGTCATACTTAACATGACATTTCTCCAGTACCAAACACCCTCCGACACTTACCCTTGCCTGCTTGCCTCTGGTTTGATGGTTCCTTCAAGAAAATGGCGTGAATCGTCGAAGAACTCTGCAAATGCATCAGACTAATTAAATTCTTTATTAAGGACAAAATGCAAATGCGTAAACTATTGGGAAACTGGGTTACTGACCATCAGTGATATTATGATGGGGATTGTTTATGTATAAATCTACGGATTTGCGCTCCTCCTTTCAAGTATAATAGTGGACCCCCAGTACATATCGTTGTATGGTGTCCATGCTCCGTAACTATTCCTAATATACCTAACTCTAGTTCCATCGAAAGTGATTGTGTCATGAATACAGTGCTGTAAATAGAGCAGAACTATGTACGACAGGGTATTTGAAGGAATCCCAGTACAGCAGTGCCCAGTACAGCTATAGAGACCGTTAGAACTGAGTGCCCTGTTGTACTCTGAGCCCTAATTCACCTGTCACGCAGCGAGCGAGGTACCGCGGTCATTCCCCCCATGGGGTAAAGGCAATGTAACATTGAGAAGGGAGAAGCCTTGGTGGCCACCTCTCCCTCCCCTCCCAATGCTGAGCACAGCGCCAGTTTATAAACTCATAGTCATGAGAAAAGCAAACACTACAGCACTTCCTGCAGCTAATAAAGTTAATACTACCGATACCCATGTGGAAGGGACTGATGAAGAAAATGATAACTTTAGTAAGTTGTAACCCTAAAAAGAAGAAGAAGCAATAAAATATTATCAAGAACGCACTTGCACCGAGAACGAAACATGTTCGTCTCGCCTTTCCCGAAGGCACAACGAAATCAAATGGCTGGAATGCGTTGGCAACACCACTCCGTCCCAAGGGGAAACTCCCCTCGACCTCGTCCAGGGGACACTCTCTCACCTTATATTTATGTCGCTCGTCACCAGCAGATCTATATTGATATGCTCACTGGAGGACAAATTGGTGGGATTGCCTTCAAATCATGTGATGAGCCTATGAAAAGAGAATTATATGAGGAATACCTCGTCACACATTATGACAAGGAGGGTAAATTTTCCGAATAACGCCGCGTCACTAAATACCATAAATGTGGTATCGATGGATTCCCCTCAACCTCTACTGTTCATATATAGTGGAAATAATGCGCGATTCCACCTCTGGACCCTACAATCTGATTCCCGATAGTAGGGGAGGGCATAAAGTAGATCAGGGAAATTACGGGGTAAAATGTTATGAGATACCATAAAAATGGTATCAATAGATTCTTCTTAACCTCTACTGTTCATATATAGTAGAAATAATGCGCGATTCCACCCCTGGACCCCACAATCTAGGTCTCTTTTTTTAGGCACTACCTCATGCTACCTCGTCCTACGTCGGGGCATATTTCGTAGGCAAAATCTTAACTCAACTACCTACCAAACTTTGCTTAGGTTTTAATTTAGCCCTAGCCAAGGGTGGGCTTAGCCCCCCCCCCCCTTTTGAGGGCACTTCGTGCAACATACCTTGTACATAATACCCTGAAAACCACCATCCTCGCCCTGAAAATCAGACATGGCTGTGTTTACGTATTTCTGGCTAGCGGTAAGCTGTGGAATGGAAACTCTCAATGAATTACCTGCATGAGCTGTTATTGTCTCTCGATAGATGGCGCAATATTCCCCATTGTTTACAGTATGATTAAACAGTGCCCTCTATTGAGTCGTAGTTTCCTATCCGGAGGCCGCTCATGCGCAGTAATGCGATTGCCGGCTTCGCATAGCATTGAAGTTCAGTTCCGGTAATCATGGCACAGTGTGACGGGTGCTCCTGGTCGTTATACTTTTTATTCGCGATGTATGTGGCGAAAATGAGAGATTAATGAACATTAGCTACAAACACGGTCTTGTCCATCGTGAAAAGAACTGCGGCCGCTGCGGTCAGGCATGGTACGCATGGTATGACCCGTGGCGGATGTGACAAGACCGTGGCGGCCAGGAGACAAAAGAAAAAGCGGTGTGGCTGGAGTGCCTCGGTGTTTAAGGGCTCTTTTTTCGAGAGGGTACACTTTGATGTTGAAACCTTGTTGATCTTTGTGAACTACTTCGTCGGGGAGTGTTTCACAGTTCGGCTCATGCGGCATTAGCTGAGACTGGGGCTCGCGACCATTACCGACCGCTCCAGTTTCTGCCGGGAGGTAATGGTTCACTGGGCCCTTGACCAGCAAGGTGTCATCGGGGGCTCTGGAAAAATTGTTGAGATAGATGAGAGCAAGTTCGGGCGCCGCAAGTACAACGTCGGAAGAGTGATTGACGGCTTCGGTGGGATCTGCAGGGAGACATGCGATCTTTTCCTCGTCCCGGTAGAGGATCGGACCAGCGAGACTCTCCTTGCAGTAATCAAGGAACGGATCGCCCCTGGGTCGATCATCATCTCCGACTGCTGGAAGGCCTACAACTGACTCTCTCATGAGGGATACAGACACCTGACCGTCAATCACACTTACAACTTTGTAGATCCCGACACTCTCGCCCACACCAATACCATCGAGAGGCAGTGGAAGGAGGCGAAAAGAAAGATGCCGTTATGCGGCCGCAGGAAAAAAACATTTTTTGGATATTTAGCAAGGTGCATGTTCCTCATGTGCTTTGATGACATGAACACCCGGTTGCACCACTTCCTGCGTGCTGTAGCATCTCTCTACCCGCCGGCATAGATTCCCTCCCTCCAGGGGGGGGGGGGGCGAAGCCCCGCCTTGGCTAGGGCAAACTTCAAAACTAGGCAAAGTTAGGTAGGTAGTTGTTTAAGATTTTGCATACGAAATATGGCTGGAATTCATATTTTACCCCGTAATTTCCCTGATCTACTTCATGCCCTCCCCTACTATCGGGACCCAGATTATGAGGTCCAGAGGTGGAATCGCGCATTATTTCCACTACATATGAACAGTAGAGGTTGAGAGGAATCCATCAATACCAATTTTGTTGTATTTAGCGACGCGGCGTTATTCGGAAAATTTATCACAAGGAGTTTGCCATCAGGCCATCAGAGTGTATAAAGTTGGCCAGCCTTCCAAACGAATTCGAATCATATGGAAAGGAGAACAGTCACCTCCCAGTACATAAACATTTTTCGGAAAATATATGCCCACCAGCCACGTGCATCTGTGGAGGGCATCCCCTGCCATATGCTACAACTGCATGGGAAGTGGCCATGTAGCTAAATACTGTAAAAATAAGGAATGCTGTGCAGTACGTTGTGAGCAGCACGATGCCAGCAAGTGTCCATGCAGTATTGTAGAAGCAGAGGGTGCCACATGCTGCAGATGCGGGATGGCAGGTGTGACTCCCTGGCACTGGGGGTGCAACCTTCCTGACCTGAATCAATTCAAACACTAAAAGAAAAAAATACAACTTTGATTAGTCAGATGGTAACATTGAAAGGAGATATTAAAAAAAAGAAAGAAAAAGGACTGTCAGTGTCGAGAGGCCATCGCTGCCATCAATGATAAAAGGACCCGCGATGACACACGGTGTCACGATACCAATTCCTCTATTAATAGCGGTCAGTATGAGGGAGCCTGTGTTGATAATGAGGAAACGCAATGTCAGGATCTATGTGACACGGACTCAGACCGGGAACCTGATGAGGCTTCTGGTCCCCCAAGTGCTATCAACACACCATTTGGAGGGACTGTGCTACGAAGCGGAACAAAGCTAAGAATTAATAGTTTAAATGGTCAAGTTTACTTCTAAATTAATGTCTGCCCTCTGTGAGAAGTATGGTTATACAGCTTATGTGTGTTTTCTGTGAAGTAAAAAGCATTAGCATAAGAGGATATTACAGTATTAAGTGTAGCCTATCAAATAGCAAGCCTTCTCATATATGGATAAATGTACAATCAAATTCTTATCATGGAGTAAGCATAGCATTAAGCCTAGGATTAATGACCTAGAGGTTTATATTCGTAAAAATAATGATGATGTAATTTGTGTACAAAAACTGTTTGCGACTGCTACTAACATGAAAATAGCACCTAAACTTCGAGGGTTTTGCCCTTGTGTAAATAAGCCATGGCGGGTTTGTTTACTTATTTAAAGCTAACACTGCCACATGAACTAGTAAATAAGTCCGAGAAAATCGACGTGCAGTTCCATCATTTAAGAATTCAGACTGTTTCTCTCTCTCTCTCTCTCTCTCTCTCTCTCTCATTATATGGTGTGTATGCCAGGAGCTCAAAGTTTCTGACTAGTTCTCTACCCGATTTTCGTAATCAAGGAACATTTGGTATGGGGGATTTTTATGTTAGTCACACACAATTTGGGGATCACCATAGTAACAACATTGACGAAGAATTTAAACATTTCGTCAATAGAAGGTCAAGGATTGTATATGACACAGATAAACAGACTCATTTGGCAGGTGGCAGGTTAGATTATGTAATTGGCAAATATCTTGTGCTTGGTAATATTTGCACTTCACTGCTTCGAGAGTTAGACAGTGACCACTTTGCAATCCTAATAAAGCATACTGTAGACAACAGCACCCAGACCTAAAATTACAATCCCACCAGGAATGGAGCATCACTTCAAGGCACGTGTTTATGACTGACATAGCACCTGTGTCTTAACAACAGTCGAAAATTACTCTCAGAACCTGATAAAAGTTGTCCCTGACAACTACAATACTTGGGTCTGCCTAAAAAAAGCCCCCCAGTCCCTCATGCACCAAAGTGGATAAATTACACCATCTAAAGTAGGGAGCTTAAACGAGATCAGGATCTTGATCATTGTTATTGGGATGACATGGCATCAGAAAATCTCTGAGCTAATAGATAATTCAGAGAGTTAAAGGCTCACATTCGCAGTAAATACTGGGAACAATTCCTGCAGAGTATTAACCACCAAACGGTAGCTGAGGGATGGAAAAAATCAACAGGTTGTCAGGTAAAGCTGTCGCCACTCCACAGTACCACAGCCCATTAGTACAGGCCAATTTGTTACTGGAGCAGTGGGCCAGGACCTCCCAGCTGAATTCACTTCCACTGAGGATAAACGATTAACTTAACAACACAAAAATAAATAGAAATTTTGAAATTGCCATAGCCTGTTCTGCTACCGACCCCTCCGACTTTACCGAAATAGCTGAGTGGGAATTAAATAGTGCACTTTGCAAGGATAAGGCGAAGCAATGGCATTACTTACAGTGTACTTTGCCTCATTGCTCAGGTACCAGGTAAAGCACTTTTACATTGTTATAGACTAAGCTTATCCCAAGAAATACTCCCAAGGTCCTAGACTAAATGCTTAATAATTCCTATACCCAAACCGAACACTGATAAATACCGACCCATCTCACTGACCTCATGTTTGTGCAAGGTACGTAAAAGAATTATTTTGAGCAGACTCATGTATCGCATGCATACCAAGTTATCTCTCAGGCTATATGGATTCCTCCCAGGACGAAGCACTCAGCACTGCTTTACGAAGTACTTGATAAATTTTCAGCCAGATATGCAAACAGTATTTCTCGGTCTTAAATCTGCTTTTGATATTGCAAACAGAGAATTTATCCTTGAGCAACTGGCATGCTTTAGTACTCTAGGAAAGCTTTTAACATGGATTTAAATATATTTATCAAACCGATCAGATCATGTTCTCTTCAGGAGTATCAAAAGCTCATACTCTTAAAATTTTTGAGCTTGGCACGCCTCAGGGGGACGTACTTAGCCCCATGCTATTTGACATTCTAATGCACAGACTATGAAGTTATATACCATTTGAGGGTAGTGATTCCATTATTTATTATGTTGATGACATCTTCATTAAATCTTTATCCTAGGTTAGAATGCAACAGATTCTTAATGTACCGTCTGCAAAAGCTACTGAGTGCGACTTCATAATATTAGTTGAAAAAACAAAACAAAAAAACAAGGCACTCAATCCTATTACAATCTCATTGCCAAACTTTCAAACAGATGACATTAAGCTAGATATGGACGTTCTATTCCACCGTGGAAAATGTCGACAGTGAACGTATTTTATGCTAATGTCCCTAAAAGAGACACAGTTTCGCCAGCTATACTTGAACTTGAGCTGAATAATGACTCTGAGTGCTACACTGATGGATCCTCACAGTCTGGAAACAAAGCAGGATGTGCTTATGTTGTAAATAAAAACAATGTTTTGCAGCTCCAAGATTGTAGGGGGGTTCATGACTGGGCGAGTCCTACGCTAACTGAGTTGGCAGGAATACTCATAGCCACAGACTTTCTGTTAACTCTAGGCACAGGAGTAATTTTCTGCGACTCGCAGAGTGCTCTCCAGGCTCTGGAAATATTGTAAATGATATACGAATAAATGACTGTGCCAATGAATGGGACCATCATATACATTTTGTGTAGATACCATCTCTTGTTGGAATCCCTAACATGATCACGCTGCTGGCCTAGCTAGGGCAGCATGTAATAAACAAAGTGTGGATATAGACTTTGGCATACCTCTTGCTAGAATCTCACACTTAAAAGAACATTCAATAGGGAGGGCATGATAGAGCTGACAAATTCTGAAAGACTTCAGAACTGTAGCATAAAAAAAAATACCAGTTTTCGTAGTAGTGACTCATTTATGGCTCATATAAAACAAGAACAAGAAATGTGATATTGCGACTGTAAGAATTAGAGTTGGATACAGAATGTCAGTTCAGATTGCAATGTAGAAGAAACCAAAATGCAAAATTTGCAACGAAGAATATAAACGAATACTTGCATGTGATATAGCCTTTCAGGCCACCTGACATGAGGTATGCAGAGTTATGTAATTATTTCATATCATCAACTGTACTAGAAAATGTACTTAAGCTGTATCCGAAATTCGGTATGCGATATATTAGTACAATCATTTATCAAATGTATTAAAGCTTGCCCATGCCTGTGCAGGTAGCCAGGGTAATACATAGCGAACTAAACTAAATTAATAATGTACCATAATTGAACAAGATATATTTCGCGCAATAAACAGTGAGAAGTGAACATAAAAGGTTATATACCCACGAGAACACAGGCTTATTTTTGAAAGATTTTCATGTGCTCAGTAAAGAAAATTTATGATCATTCTATTTATTTTATTATTATTCTTTGTTATTATTATCATCATAATTATTATCATTATCATTTTTACTGTATCTTATTATTATATTTAATATTAACATTATTGTTGTTGTCTTATCATTATTATTATATTGTTATTTCATTATGATCATTATCCTTATGATTATCAATAT
>BOPN01008405.1:30000-32500 GCA_017312705.2 Penaeus japonicus | reverse complement strand
AAAGTGAGAGATATATAAACAATATTTGTGTGAGTTCTTGATAAATAGAAATATGAAAAATAAACAGGAGAAGGATGTAAAAAAGGGGGATAAGATGTCTATCTCAATCTTCCCTAAGTGGGGCGGAGGAAAACTGCCATCTGCAATTTATTTCATCTCAGGAGAGCGAATGCAACATATCCTCAGGCCAGTGTCCTCGGGCAATTTAACTGAAACTGCAATAATGCGAACGATTATGATAAGAACAGTGATAGTAACAATGATAGCAATGATGACAATAGTGATAATTATGATAACAAAAATGACAATGATGATGATGACGATGATTGTTATTATTATCATCATTATTGTTTTACTATTACTATGTTTTATTTTTATTATTATCATCGTCATTCTCTGTATCATCACTATTACAAATCATTACTATTATTAAAGTTGTTGTTCCTATCGACATTATCATTATTGTTACTATCATTATCCTTATTATCATTATAGGTGTTTTGGTATCCTTATTATCATTATTTGTTTCATCATCATCATCAAGAGTATCATTATTATAATTTCATTATCATTATCACCCTCAATATCATTACAATTATCTTTATCATCACTATTATTATCATTATCATATTATGATGCTAATGTTACTAATACTAATAATAATAACAATACAAGTACTAATGATAGTAATAATGATAATGATAATAAACAATAGCATTAATTAATGATAATGAAAATAAGGATAATAACAATAATAATGATAGTAATAATAATGATGATAATGAAATGACATCAACTGATATTATCCTCATTTTTACTGTTAATATCATTAATTATTAATTCTATAATTATTCTATGGTTTAATAATTATTTCATTACTCATTTTACTCTTATTATCATCAATATCATTGTTATTAATTTTAGTAGTATTAGTGATATGTTGGAAAGTATATTGTAGAATTAACATCCTAGATTACTTTTTTACAGGCATAATTATAACCCATTGATTATTTTCTTCATAACACTGCAGAATAGAAATATCAGTCCAGTATAGAGGACTGTGCATGTCAGAAAGGCCATGATAACATTACCTGACTATTGAATGTTACTGAAGAGTATTTCGCAGCATAATGCCTTTGTCCGTGCGTTATTATACATATTTTTACCCGCGGCACTACAACACTGGAAGGTCTATGGATATGCATCGCCCTTCTTCATTTACGCGAACTTTACAGTCCCATCTATGAGAAAGAGAAGCCACCGCCACACTCCCAGTGTCCTTCAGGACAGGAGCTTCTAGGATGAAATATCTTTCTTTGTCTCCCACTAAGAAGTCCTAGAAACTAGAACTTTTCAAAAGAGAAAGACCTATTATATTGTACTTCATTTATTTTAATCATTATCTCGCGTATATTTTATGAATGTATTTTCGTTACGAACTCCTTACAGTGATAAAACAAGTAAAAGAGCCTCAGGGAACAAATTACCTAATTTAAGGAATTTTACAATATCAGTTCATTTTAGATATTGATAAAAGTTTTCTTTTTTCCATTTTTATCAGACTCCCTTTTTGTTTTATCGTTATTATCTAATGGGTACAAACGAATATCTCTGGCCACACCCAATTCTATTAGAAACTAAGAACTCGAAGAAGTTAGTAGTTAATTAGTACATTCCTCGATTCCTTGGGGCATTGGGGTATGGAGACGTCCAGGGCCGGGCTGCTCTCCCGCTCTCTCTCTGCATTGCAAGATGCTGATCTCTTTTAATGCAATAGGAAGTTACGTCCTAAAGAAAATAAGCAAGAGTAACTGTGAGAAAGTCCTGATGTAGTAGCTGTACTTTACGATAGTAACTTTATATTCGAGATCGGTAACGAACAGCAGAACTGGTGCTCTCATTTTTATTGCTCCCAATTTTGTTTTTACTGCACATTGCTTTTTACTATCCATCATTGTTATCGTGGAGTGGCTCTCTTTTAAAGCTTTGTGTGCGAGCGAAAACTATATCTTTTGGACTGTTTCGTAATTTTCATATTTTCCAAAATAAAACATTTAAAGTTCAGATTCGATTTACCAAATCCCTTTTGATTTGTGGTGAATACTTTTTTTGATACCGTTTAGAACATTATTTACTCTTATTCTCTCTCTCTCTCTCTCTTCCTCTCTCTCTTTCTCTCTCTCTCTCTCTTTCTCTCTCTCTCTCTCTCTCTCTCTCTCGGAAATCTGGACTGAAATTTACTATACGGCCCACACAAAGTGTTTAATGCATGCATGAACAGTTTTTTTTCTTTTAAATCCACTGATTTATGGATGCCAATTTACTTATTTCAAATCTTGATCTGTCGGTTGAAATTAAATTCCCGTGCTCGTCCTCCCCTCTCGAGCTGTGCATTTTTCATTATTTGTCTCATTGTACGTACACTATACAAATCACTTTCTATCATATATCCTTGATCTCTTTCTCCCTTCCGTATTTCTTTATAGACCTATTATTTTTC
>BOPN01008405.1:7500-22500 GCA_017312705.2 Penaeus japonicus | reverse complement strand
CGCCGGACGCCAATTTAGAGCACTATCTGATGGAATGCGAGCACACTCGCTTCCTCAGGCAGGGCCCAGAGACGACAGCCGCCGGGTTGGTAAGGCGGCTATGCCTATTGCTTTCCCCGTGGCAACTGGAGCGCCTTCAGGCAATCCAACCGCCACGGTAAGCATTCAGTTATGATGATCAGATGAGTCAGCACTTATAGCTGGCAGAGGCCGGGCCGCCTCGTGCATATAGCCCGGGCGAAGGAGAGCCTTCGCAAATCTCTCTGAACTGAACTGAACTGAACTGCAAATTTTGTCCCCCCGCAATAAGGAACCCCCTTGTCGTGGCGCGGGGGCTTGAACTCCTTCCTCGGAAGAGCCCGTTCTAGAATTGGCCAGTCTCTCCCTCCCGTTGAGGTGGCCTTCTAGCGGTTGATTCTCCGAGGAAGGACGACTAAGCGTTCCTAGGTGATGATCTAGTAGGTGGGATCACACCCCCCCCTGGTCCTCCTCCCAGGGGGGCACACACCTGCTCACGTGTTTGCCGTGCGTGGCACCCCTGTACGCTGGGAGACGGGAGTCCTGGAGGTTGAGCGATGCCATGTATGAGTACGCCCTGCGGCTAGCAACACGCCTCTTTGGTTCTCTATTCCAGCAAGACGGGTGGCCTGATCTTGGTTCGATTAGGGCAATCGGCTGGTCTCTCTTTTGAGCTAGGCTAGGGTCAACCAGCTCCTGTTTTGCAGGCAATCGCATGTAATTGCGAATGCCATCAATGCGAGGCAGGGGTTGCGTATATCCTCCCACCACCCCTGTGGCTTCTGAGCATGGTCTCAGTGCACAGCTTCCCCTTGTTGGACTCCGTGGTGGGTGGGGGCGTGGGAGGATGAATTGAACGCTTATATCTATGGCATCTTACTCTAAAAAAAACCCTGACTGACCCCCACGTTGACCAAGATGACCAAGGCTGTCACCTTGGAACCTTTTAAGGTCCTTGGTGACAAAAGTCGAAAGTTGGGAAAGGCTCTGGCGTCGGTTCAGAGAAAGCCTACCCAAGAGCCTCGGGCTGGACCCTCCAACCAGCCTGGCACTTTGACAAGTCTCTGGCGTCGGTCCAGAAGACGAGTCAAACTAAAATGGAAGCCATATAGGACCCTCCACCTCGCTGGTCCACTGCCAAAAATCTGGCGTCGGTTCGAAGGCAGGTATTAAGCGTCCTCGGCCGGCTACAGACTTGGAGGGCGAGTCTGTAGCCCCGAGTCAGTTCCCCCAGTTTAGGGTTCCCCCTAAACCGGAAGGATTCGCCAACTTATCAGATGGTACGGGCTCTGGAAACCCAGAGACAGTGCTGTCTGACGATTAGAATTGCCAGAGACAAAGGCATGATAATCATCCCTAAGGACCAGTCCACCCTCACCTTCCTCCAGGAGACTAGACAGCTCCAGGATGGGCGGAAGGTGAGTCTGGCTTGCCCCAATTCTGATGAGAGGAAGTCCAAGATGGTGCTTCTTGGCTTCCCTCAGATGTATGACCTTGAGGTCATCACCGCCCATCCCAAGGTGGTGGGAGCCTCTGACTTTCCAAAGGGAAGCACCCAACCAGGCAAGTCCTGGTCACCTTGAAGGGATTCCAGCTTGCGTCCTTGACCTTGCAATTGGGGCTCCTACAACCTCAGGACGTATGTCCCTGATCCACTCCATTGCTTCACGTATCAGAAGTACGGACACCACCAGGCCACTTGCTCTGCAAAGCCGAAGTGTGGTGTCTGTAGTCAGGCACACAGCATGGAGGTGTGCCTCAAAGCACACAAGAATGGCAAGCGGGACACTACTGCCAAGTGTCCCAACTGCCACAAAAAGCACCATGCCTGGAGCCTCAGATGTTCCGTCAGGAAGGAAGAGGCTCTACAGCGGCAAGAGGTCGTTGCAAAACGACCGGACTTTGTTCCTGCCCCTCCAGGCACTTACGTCTGGGGGCAGAACAAAGGGGTAAGGGCTCCCCCCCTCCTAAGAGGAAGGAAGCACCGCCCAAAACAAAACCACCACCGGACACCTCCAACACAAAGGAGTTTCCGGCCCTGGTGGGTGTTCCAAGACGGAAACAGACCCGGAAGGGGTCTGGGAACAGATCGAAGGCCAACCCAAGAGCGGAGAGTCAAACTCTGTTTACGGAGAATGACTTGACGCTCCTGCTGTTGTCACAGCAATTGCGTCAGCATTGGGACGGACCAGTGAAGAGACGAAGAAGGCAGTCAAGGTTGCCGTCACGGCAATGACCCAGACTGTCGCTGCCCTGAAGGAAAGGGATGTAAGGCCCAAGGCCTCTACACCCAATCCAACTCAGGGCGAGACTCCTCTCCTCACAAACCCCCAGGGCGAGACTTGTCTCCCCACTCAACCCGCGGCCAAGACCACACTGGCAGAGCCTGAACCCAAACCCCAAAGGGCGAGGAAGCCACGACCATCCAGAGTGAAGGTCAAGGCGACCAGGGGTTCTCCACCTCCCAGGAGACCCAGCCCTTCTAATGGCTCGACCTGTCCTGACGACAGTAACGAGTCCAGTGAGGAACTCACCAAGGAGTTGTAAGACTCCGAAATGTCTGACGTTACCCACACTGGGGCGTCAGACACTGAGACCGATTATGTCGACGTCATTGACGACGCAGACTTAATGGACTCAGATTAGCACAATGGCTCCTAATCTAAGCATACTGCAGTGGAATATCAACAGCTTTTCCCGGAAGAATGCCCTTCTCCACGCGATCGTGCGATCTCGGAAAAATGACATTGTAATGCTCCAGGAGACTTTAACAGGAGACACTGTTTGCTTCTCAGGATATCATCCCTTTGTGTTGCCCTCTAACGAAGGCACCAGAGGTTTGATTACCCTCGTGAAGTCGAATATTCCCTGCTCCCTGATTGCCGATCCTGTGCAGTGTGGAGAAGGTGTTGAACTCCTAGCAGTTGAGATCCATATGGCTGGGTCTCAAGCTGTGCTAATGTACAGCAGGCCAACCTGTAGGAGCTTAGATATTAGTGAAGTCTGTGCTGCTGTGGCACACAAGCCAATTCTCATAGGGGGAGACTTCAATGCCCACCACCCCATCCTGGCTCCCACACGGTACCGGGATGCGGCAGGCTATCACATAGCCGCGGTGCTTGAGTCATGCCCCGAGATTGCTCTCCTCAACAACCAGGAGCCTACGCACGTTGGCGGGGGGGTCCTTGACCTTACCTTTGTCACTGCGGCCTTGGTCGAGAGGATTCGTTGGTCTGTGATCAACACTGCCACGAGCGATCACTATGGGATAGTCACCACCATCTTGGATGCTGGCCCGGCCCTGTGCCCCAGCACAATCCTCGATGGAAGGTGGACGGGGCCAACTGGAAAGCTTTCCAGGAGGCCCTGGCCAGGTGCCTCAGAACCAGTGAATTCTCACACAATGATAATGTGGATACACTTGAGGCAAGACTAATTAATGCCATAGACGAGGCAGCCTCAGTGACCATTCCCAAAACTCGTCCGTGGTCCTGGTGTTTTAAAGACGACTGGTACTACAATGATGAGATTAAGGAGGTCAACCACAGAATCAATATGTGCAGAAGACACTTCCGCAGACAGAGAACCCCTGAGAACCACGCTCTTTTGAGAGAGGCTCTCAGGGATGTGGTGTGAGTCCTTTGGCCACCAAACCTCCCTTACAGAGCTGTGGAACCGCATCAGACAGCCACAAATCGCCTCAGCCCCCAGAAAGACCCACCATGACCCCATGGTCGAGTGGGGCAGAGAGACTGGCACTCGAGTTCTCTGCTAGAACAAGTAGCGCCGGTCTACCAGCAGAGTTGAGGGCATGCCAAGAGGAACTGCTTCCAGGCAGGCATGCCCTCATCAGAGAAAAGGCGGTCGAGCCTGATGATGCCGATGCCATGTTCTCTCTGAGGGAACTAAGGCGGACAGCCCCGGGTTGTGATGGGATCTCCTACCCCATCATTTCCCACCTAGGACTTGAAGGTGAGCTTGCACTCTTGCATCTCATCAACAAGTCCTGAGAGACTTCCTCACTACCACAGTGCTGGAAGAGGGCTGACATAGTTCCAATCCCTAAACCAAAGGAGCCGGGTCGGTACCGCCCCGTCTCTCTACTCAGCTGTCTGGGCAAGACGGCAGAGAGAATGGTACTGAACCGGCTCCAATGGAAGCTGGGACCTCCACATGAACACCTACAGGGGTTCACAAGGGGTAAGAGCACTGCTCACAGTATAGCCACCTTACTGAGCACTGTCAGCAACATCAGATCTGTCATTGTATTCCTGGATCTGGAGAAGGCCTTTGAATTGGTGAGCCCACTCGCCATTCAAAAGGTCCTGATCCGCAAAGGAATCAAGGGCAGACTGCTTGCCTGGATTGGTGACTATTTTCGGGACAGAACTGCCAGAGTGAAGTTCCAAGGTCACCTTTCCAGGCATTTACCCCTGGAGAATGGCACTCCACAAGGGGGGGTCCTCAGCCCGGCTCTGTTTAACACCCTCATGTTAAGCATCCTCGACATTCCACTCCCAGCGGGGTGCAAGATCATCTCATATGCAGATGATCTGGCAATTATCTCCGTTGGGAGGAAGAATGAGCACTTAATCAGAAAGACCCAGCGTTGTCTGGATCTAATGTCAGAGGAATGCCGCAGAGTCGGGCTTAAGATCTCAGCAGCCAAATCGAAGGCAATGGCGTTGAAACAGGATGTCCAAAGGCTGCGAGTCCAAGGGTTAGAGCTAGAGTGGGTTCACGTCTTCCAATACCTGGGTGTATGGGTTGACAGTAAGCTTACTTTCCGCTCGGAGGTTCAATACCTCCTAGAACGGACCAAGGCAAGACTCTCTGTCATGAGAGCTCTGTCAGGAGAAGCAGTGGCAAGAAGCTTGCGGAATGCCAGCTGAAGAAGCAGCAGCTTCTACGTGAGCTGTAGGAGCGAGCGCTGGATGAAAGACTGTGGCAGAAAGAGGACACCCAGAGGGCAGTACAGAGGGATGTCAGTCCTCTCTCTTGGACGTGCCCTGAAGGATGAGTCCTGGGATAAAGAGCTGGGCAACTCAGAAACTCCCAGAAGGACGTTGGTCGGAGGTGCCACCGATGATTGATGCTCCTCTTGCAAAGATCGTCCGTTTGCACGAAGACCTGTCACAGTAGTGGATTCGCCGACCGAATGGACAGGAGCAGAGAGGACCCCCGGGGAGTGACTGACGGGCGAAGCGGCCTTGTTCATAGAACCAGCAAAATCTGAGCATTCGCCCTCGGATGGAGGTATCAGCGGCAGAGGCCCATGCACTGGAGGGGTAACCAGCGGAGGCATGTGCACCAGAGGAGTCGCCGGCAGAAGTACGTGCACTGAAGGAGCACCCAGTAGAAACGTGTGCACTGGAGGAGCCACTGACAAGGGTTCGTGCACCAGAGGAGTCGCCTGCAAAGGACCGCACATCGGAGGAGCTGTCACCAGAGGCACGTGCATCGGAGGGGCCATCACCAGAGATGCGTGCAACAGCAGCCGCCACCAGAGACGCGTGCACCGGAAGGGACGTCGCCAGGAACGCATGCACGAGAGGGGACTCCACCAGAGATGCGTGTACAAGAGGAGCCGCCGCCAGAGACGCGTGAACCGCAAGGGACGTCGCCAGAGACGAGTGCATCGGAAGAGCCGCTGCCAGTGACGCGTGCACCGGAGGTGCCTCCGCCAGAGATGCGTGCACCAAAGGATCCGCCGCCAGAGATGCGTGCACCAGAGGAACTGCCGCCAGAGATGCGTGCACCAGAGGAACTGCCGCTAGAGACATGTGCACCAGAGGAGCTGCCGCCAAAGATGCGTGCACCGGAGGGGCCGTCGCCAGAGATGCGTGCATCAGAGGAGCCGCCGCCAGAAACGTGTGCACCGGAGAAGCCATCAACAATGGCGAGGAAGTCGGATGGAGATGATGACCTAACCGAGAGACTGGCAGATTTATGATGTCCCCTAAAGAAGCCAATGAAAGTGGAGTGCCGTCCCAGGAAACCATCGAGGATGAGGTGCCCTTCAGAGGACCCACCAGTCTGGAGCAGGTCACCTGAGGAGCTGCTGGCAGAGGAGTTTCTGTTGGTGCAGCTGTCAAGGACGACGACTGCAGCTGAAAGCTCGTCTGGAGATGCTTTTGCGTCGCCCAGCCGACGGAGAAAATGCAAACAGCTGGTTGGATGAAAGGGACCAGTGTATCGCGACGGACCGCAGACGAGACTGTGACCATCAGAACAACGCGGATGACGGAAGGGGAGGCCCAGGAGCAATGTCACCACCATCATCAGGGCTCCAGGGTTGGGATGTGCGCTCATGTTGGCAGTGCAGTTTAACATAGGCTTGTGTGCATCTTGCAGATGTGTTCTCTCGTCAAAATAATATTTTCTAGGAAAATTATTTTGAAGAAACCTTGGGGGTTATGTCACAACTGTGAGATTAGCTAGGATTGTTCTGAAATAATTGTACATGTGAATGTGTATGTTGTTTTTGTAAAAGATTATATGCCATGTGTGTGTGTGCACCCTCACAAGGAGGGCACACCATAGATAGATAGATAGTTTATTGACCACAGGTTACAAATTTATAAAGACATGATGAAAGTTAGTTAAAATACAATAAAATGCAGAAGTAATATACAATAATATAAGAAACTGTAGTCCACAATTAATAAAAAACAGAATATCTATATAAATGACTAGCAAGAAAGAAATAACGCCAGGAACATACATACATTTTGTCTGTAACTCACAAATACAAGTTTAATATATAGTTAATAATTTAAGTCTTCCAAATAGTTCAACCCATAAATTTGTCTAATGTCTGCGGAAACAGGGCAACTTTCAACAACATGTCGCTCTGTTTGTATATGCCCACAAATACACAAGCGCTCCTCTAGCGACCGCATCCACGTCTATTCCATTGACCTGTTTCCACACATAGGTTATGAGCTGAGACTCTAAACCGAGTGAATGCCATTCTGTGAATGTCATTTATAGTGTTTTTCGGTATATACTTTAAGTTGGCTAAAATCTTGATTAATTGATAGGCAGGTGGTACAACGGGATCCCGCGGATGTCCTGATAGTGTCATACACCTTTTGCATGAGTTGCCCCATTGTTGGTATAGGCTCAGCAAGGAAACCGTCTATTATTCTACTTGTTTGAGTGGGAGATCTATTGATTATGTTCATAACATGCAATAAGGGATCGTCCTCAAGATCTGCTCTTTCGAAAAACATTTTAACAAAGAATTTATGTTGCTTTAATTTAACATAATCTTGGAGTGTGGGGTAGCCAGCCTCAGCATAACACACAATATTCGGGGTAGACTTCCTAACGAGCTGTTTGATTGCCCAGTTATATAGTTTGAGCATAGGTTTTAAGTCTGCCCCTACCCACGATTCGCACCAGTAAAGCAGGGAAGACATTAGAGCAGCATCAGAAACTCTAAGTTTTACTATGAAAGGCCCGTCATTATTCTTTTTAATGAAAGAGACACGGATCCGTCGCTAGTGAAGGGCGATCCGAGATAGACATAGGATGTGCACGGTGCAATCACAAGCCCATCCACACACAGCAGTTCCCTGTCACCCTCGCCACCACTCACCACGAAAAACTTGGTCTTAGCCTCGTTTATGACCATGCCACATTCGTTGTAAAAAGGTTTGCAATATCCTTATATTGTTAATCACCCCCTCCCTACTGGTCGACAACATCAGCATCATCCATGAGAGCCAGAGTGTGGAGCCAGTCTAAACATCCGTCGGGTGCACATCTATCTTTAAAAAAAATTAATGAGCTCATTTATGAAAATAATAAAAAGTAGGCAAGATGTAGGCGAGCCCTGCCAGACACCAAGCATTGCAGTCATGACCGCACCTCCTATCACAGACTCTGTAATCCTATACATGGCTATTAAAGCACTCAGCATCACCATACCACAACCAAGACTTTTAAAATAATAAATAATTTATCACGAGCAACATGATCGTATGCTTTCCTGAAATCAACAAAGGTTACGCGCAACGACTGAGAGTAACCTCAGCGCAATGATATGCTCAATACAACCGCACTTACTCTGCACTCCGGCCTGCTCGCGGAAAAGGCGAAACCATAGAGTTAATCTATGACATAACACTATGTCATATAATTTGGCCAGAGAATTGATTACGCTTATACCTTTTTAATTATCAGGGTGCGATCTGTTTCCTCGCTTAAAAATGATAAAAACCATTGCCCTTGCCCATGATGCAGGATACGCACTCGATTGGAATATCAGATTAAAAAGGGTAGCAATACTTTAAATCCAACTAGCAGGAAGCATTGTTAATATCCCAGGAGTGACCCCATCTAGCCCACATGCCTTATCCGCCTTCAGACGTTTCATTTGTGTTTGCACTTCGTGAGGCAAGATGGGATCATTCAATACTGGGATCGTCACATCAGTCTGCACTTCCAGATTAGGTTGGGCTGTTACTGGGTTTAATATCTTCGAAGTTATTAGGTATAACTGATGTTGCAATATTGTCTGCAAATAGTTACCTATTGATGCTTGAGAATTTAACAGATTTCCTTGCAACGCTGCATTACGCCGTGGCACCATGCAGTGCTGCATGGTCCCCTAATGACGCTGCTCTAAGTACAATGCTCTCAATCTGAGTAGCAGGACTCTGTAACAGTGACACAAAGTGGGGTGTGATCGGATGGAAGGTTACATCTCTGAATTACGGCAAATTCGCTCAAGAAAGGCAACAGACTTGGCGACGTAACACACACATCAAGTTCCGATACCCATGTATCCTGCTTCTGGTAGGTTTTGCCTCCCATAAAATGCCTATCTCGGGTTTTAAGATTGTTTAACACAAGTTTATTATCGAGACAAATGGAAGACAAAACTTTGGCCTTATCATTTATGGTAGAAGTATCGTCCTGAATATTTGGGTACATTGCGTCAACACCTGGCAGCTCATACAGACTTGCCAATTCTTGTACACCTGCACCAAATCTAGCATTCATTTCACCTATTACAATGTATCCGTTTCCCATATAATTCGACTTGATTTTTTCCTGGATAGAGGCAAACACATTGTGAGTATAATAATGGGAATCAGAGGGGGGGGGGGATAACAAAACCCCAACATAACCTCTGGGACACAGCTAAGTTGAAACCAAATCTGGTCACCTACACTGACATCGAGGTTACAAACAAATCTGGATAGATGGTTTTTGACTAATACAACGACATCACCCGTTTGATGATCCCACTTTCTGAGTGCCGTATGTTACATATCCAGGTATTCTTACAGGTAAATTTGTTTTTACTTCACTTAACGATGCAACAGAAGCTATATCGAAAACCCTCTACGAATATGCCGAGAAAAGCAAATGTGTAAGAAGGGGAGGATTGAGTTGGGGTGATGAGATGAGTAGATGGGAGAGAGTATGAGAAGATGATGATGCACGAGTGTGGAAAGCCATCAATTGGAAGGGGGACTTTCAATCTTTTAAAACTGATAAAGGAAACTTGTCAACTGATGAGGAATTTGAAACTAACTTTGAACGTGTTTTAATTTAATGATGTCATATTCTTTTAACTATGTGTACACATTTCTCTTTTCTAGTTTTGTGCATACTCAATATTATACTCCAAGCAACAATTCTAACTTTATCCTTACTCTGTGGTCCATTTACAAAAACTGCGGATTCCAGCAATCGATGACATCACCGTCACGGTAGAGCTTGCATTGCCTTGTATCCAGCCTGATGTCGCAGCCGACGTTCTCTAGCCGCGCCTTCTCACGGGCCTCGACCTCCCTCAGCCGCTCCCACTCTTTACGCACACCTGGGTGGACGTCCCTCTTGACATAGATGTTCGCGAAGGTTCCTTCTGCACTCATGAGGCATTTAGCATTTGCGAGGATTTGTGACCGCATCTCCCTGTCTTGTATGGTGAGAAGCAGGGAGTGCAGACGAGTCCTTCCTCCGGTGCCGACATCGCAGACTAGTCTGCGGCGGTTGCACTACACGCCGGTAACGTTAATCTTCTCCCAAACCTTCGCTAGCTTCTGAGCATCGGTAACAGCACTGTCCAGTGCTTCTCCTCCATCGGGCATACCTAGGACTACGATGTTGGTCTCCCTCTCCTTACAATCAATTATTGAGTGCTGTTGTTGGACAATGACCTCTGCTTGTTTGTCAACCTTATCTTGGAGCTCGCTGAATTTCTTGGTATTGAAGCTTCCAGAGACATTGCTTTCTTCAGCTCTGCTACTTCTCCCATTACAGCATTCGCTTTGTTCAGCATCCTCAGCATCTGCTTATCTCCGACATCTTCCTCCTTAGCAGCTAATATAGTATCACTAGCTTTTCTTTATTAATTTTGATCAGCTGATTATGCTGCATCTTCCTTAGATCTGATAAATTCCTAGCCATAACGAGGAAAATTGGTAAAGTACTGAAAGGACAGCAATGTATAGGCTTGATGATGTCAGCAGTGACGTTGGTGTGTCGTCACTCCCACACTACTGCGCATCCGCAAACGACGAGACCGAGTTCGATGGAAGGGGATGGCCAGGGTATATAACTTTTGATGGTTATTGCGGCTAAGTTCTACCACTCCCAAACTACCCAGTATCATTTACTTGACCTTGCGCCACTTACAGGTGGTAATGTATATAAGGTGGGCTACGGCTAGCATTAAGCAGCCAAAATAGTTCAGAACATCACAGCTCCTCTGCGCCTGGTGTTTACATTCAGAGCACACACATACATCAGTGGCAGCATGCGACATGATTGGTCGGTGTACAGGGGCAAGCACCGCCTGATGCTCGCCCTGACATCAGTGCATGATAGCGACCCCTCGCAGCTTGTGTCACTCATGATTGGTCGAGGTCAGGTGGTGAGGAACAAGGATACTTGGAGCTGGCACGATGACCGTGCACAAAAGGAGTGATTTTCGCAATTTTTTTTCAGTTGGACACCACTCACTCACTGAGCTATCAGTACCTGCTCCAATTGCACCTGCCTACAAGCCTTAATCGATTTCAAGAAGAAGCCACAAGAACTCTTTCAAGGAAGAGTTAGAATCCACCAAGCTAGATGGGTTACTCTCATAGCAATCAAGAATCAAGCAAAGGACGTTATCTTTATGCTAAAGGACCTGGCATAATCCCAAGGGAGTTACCTTTATGCCAAAGGACCTGACATAATCCAAAGGGAGATACATTCATAGCCACAGCAGAAATAACAAAAACAGCTATCAGTGAAATTCAACCTCCTATAATGCAACTGCCCAACAATATGGCTGTAAAGACACTGATTGCTCTGATGCATGCATACCTGGCCAACCTTGCCCAACCAGGCTGCTTTGCAGAACAAGCAAAGCTAGCCTTGAGACAAAACAACCTCCCTGAAATGGACCTTCCAAACGATATGAACTCGGCAAGCATCCTAAGGGTTATGCTGCCAGCAGAACCCTCAGACACCCCAAAAAGAAACCATCCCCTCAGAGGTGCAAGAATGCAAAGAAGGCCTGAGAAGCAAGAGGAAAAGCAGTAGGAGTCATCCTCTACACAGTCGAAAAGAACATCACAAACGGCAGTATCCATGATATGTTGCAGAATACATCAAGAATGGTAGGATGAAATACTCCTACAATAATCAGCTGAAATCTGATGATTGTGTCAGCATCATTGTTAGAAGAATTAGGGCAGCCTCCCTAAATCTCGGCGGTGTGATTATTACCTACCTCGACCCTGAAACCTATAGGAAGAGGAATGGGTATGATGAGTCCCAAGAGAGGCATGAAGATGGACCTGCAGCTAAATCCCAGTGAACCGCACCATCACTGTAGTACAGCAGAACATCCTCAAGTAGACTATTGTTCATAGGAGCGTACTGTCAGGCATGTACAGAGCCTGAATGCAGACATAGTCCTGATAAACAGTCATAGTTTAAAGGACACAGACAGGCTCAAACTCTTCCCCTAGTTATGCTATCAGAGGAACAGGACTGGAGAAGCAAATGATGGGATAGCAATAGCAGTCCGAAGAGAGATCAAACACAAGATTCTCGACGACTTTGATGAGTTGCTGGCAATAGAGAGAGAAACCAGCAGAGCAACAATGTATCTGCCTCCAAGAAAGGCAATTGTTCCACTGCAAGACTTGTACAGTCTGTTACGAAGATTACCCACATATATAGTGGGAGACCTCAATGCCAACCATCCAATGCTAAACAATAGAGCAGGCAACCAGGTTGGCAATGCTATTGCTAGAATGGTTGCAGATGGAGATCTAATCCACATTGGGTCAGACTTCCTTACCTACATCACAGGGAACTCGGGAACCACTCCAGACATTGCATTCTACAACAATGAAGCCCACCACAACATGACGATGGAACCGGAACCTGCTACCACCAATGATCATATCATCCCCAATACTGAAAAGCCTAACCTCTAGCAGATTCAACATCAGAATGGCTAATTTAGAAGGATTCGAGGAACAGCTCCAGTCGAAACCTACAGCCAACTTGAGGTCTGCAACATTGGAAGAATTTGACGATGAAGTCCGAAAGTTGAAGCTGCACTCGAGCAACATGTACCCAAGACCAACTACAGGACTGCCTCCCATCCAAGGCTGACACCAGACATAAGACTGCTAAATTTACAGTTGAATCACCTGCACCACTATGCAGGAATTCATAGATTGACACTAAATCTGCGAGCAAGATACAGAACAGTGCAAAGAGAACAGAAATGGAAGAGAGCAGCATTCTGGACAGGAATCAAGAAGCTGATGGTAAGAAATGAAAGCAGGAGCAGCTACCTCCTCAACGAACAGGATCAGAAGATCTATGAAGAAGAAAAACAAGAAATCCTGTTCAGAAATTACTGGAGATATTACTTCAGAATTACCGAAGAAGAGAACTTTGACAGTGATTTCGAGGAGTCCATCATTGAGGAAATAGGAAGATGCATCGATCTCCAGAAGCTGCTGCTAATTTCGCAAGACAAAACCCCACCGACCCACTAATGGCCAAGATCAGCCCCAAATATGTCAAATTATCTATCCAGAGTTATAAGAACAGAAATGCTCCAGGCAAAAGCAGGATCAACAAAACAATCCTGCAGAATCTTCCAAATAAGATATTGCTGAGACTGTCAAATGTATATACCTCTCTTACTACAGGCTACTTCCCTGATTACTTCAAAGAAGCAAGAATCAGAATGATACCGAAAGCCGGGAAAATCCAAGAAAATTGGAGAATTATAGACCAATTTCTCTACTGGAAGTCCCAGGCAAAGTCTTTGAGAAGATAGTGAATTTACGATTCCGCAGTCACCTAGAGATGAACGATCTGCAAAATCCCAAGCAACATGGCCTCAGGCCAAGCAGAGGAACATGATCAGCCATTGCAATCATAAATGAAGAAATCGCCAATTCAATGAGTGAAAGGAACCAAGTGAATGTGGTCCTGAGAGATCTGGCCAAAGTCTTCGACAAAGTCTGGCACACAGGCCTGAAACGCCTGACGCCCTTGACCAAGATATTATGCGACTTTCTTGAAGATAGAAGTGCAAGATTATTCATCGGCAATACAGTCAGTGAAGCAATTCCCCTCAGCAGTGGAGTCCCACAGGGAAGCTGCCTCTCACCGACACTCTTCATAATCTATACAGCAAATCTGCCTGAACCATCACGTGGCAGCAGTCATTATATGTATGCCGATGACATCACACAGATCATCAAGTACGAAGGGAGGTCAATCAAGGTGATAGCATTCAGAACTACCAGAGCCATAGAGACCATCAATTGATATGAAAGACAGTGGAAGATCTAGACCAACATGAAGTCATTCCTGTAGCCAAATTCAAGACTGCAGATCTAATTGTAGATAGGGAAGCCGTCGACTACTGCGACAGAGGAAACAAAGGGCTAACAATCAGCAGAAGAGGAATTCTCCCTCACGTAGATAAAAGAGAACAGAAAGCAAAACATCATCTGAGCCATATCAGAAGGTTTCACACTCTGAGTCCTGAAACCAAGCTCTACATTTATAAAGCCCTCGTGCAGCCCATCATGGAATACCCGTCAATGCCTAACCACACCATTTCAAGAAGGCAGGTGATGAAGCTACAGACTATTCAGAATCGAGTAGGTAAATGGATTCTGAATATCCGCTTTCCTCAAGTAGTCACCGCACAAGAGATCCATGCAAGACTAAGGATCGAGGCGATCAATAAGAGACTCCACCAGCAGGCCAAAAGATGGAGAAGAATTCAATTTGTTTAACTTTCTAACTCTCACATTATCTCCTCCCAAGTTTCATTTTCACTATCTCTCCAGCTCTTTTAACCACTTTCTCTTCCGCTTTTCACGCTAAAAAAAAAAAAATGTTATTCTTTATGCACAATATATGCTATATTTGTTAAGATAGAATTTAATTTATCCTTATGATCCATGTGACTGACGGGTGACCCCTCCGATTCTTATAAAACGAAACAAAAAGAAAGACGAACCATCTACATATATACACATATATACATATACATACACACACACACACACACACACACACACACACACACACACACACACACACATATATAGAGAGAGATATTTAAGATTTTTTTTAACTCTATAAAATAATAAAAATCTCAATATGGGAGGAATATAGACTTTACCTTGTTTTCATTTGTATAGGAGAGGATATAAACAATATATCATCAATCTATACAGCTCAGTTAGGATTCCTAGAATAAAAAAAATATATTATCAGATCCTGAAGTTATTAACAAGACTGAAGAAAAAAAAATCCTTGGGCAATCATAGATATTGCAACAAATTCAGATGAAATTCCAGCAATCTTTATAAGAAACTGCAAAGAAACCATAACAAAACAATTGGTAACCCTTTGGAGGAAATCTTCGAGCATCGGGATTATATCTCAGGTAACATAATATAAAGGCAACATATATATATA
>BOPN01008404.1:27500-32500 GCA_017312705.2 Penaeus japonicus | reverse complement strand
CTGCATGTGCTATACGCTGACAGAAAAGGAGAGAAGTAGAAAGCACACATTCCAGCAGAACTAGTTTAAAGTTGGTACCTCTAAGTCGCTCTCCATTTGGAAGTGTAACAGCTTGCAGTATTCAAATCTGAGGACGAGCAGTCTCGAGTTTACCAAAAGCTTTTGCAAATCTTTTTTTTGGGCGGGAGTGTGAATATAACGGAGTATAACCAGTATAACTCTCTCTCTTCTCCCTATCCATTACTACGCTTGTCAGTGTGTCTTTTCGATCGCAGAGAATCCCTGGGGCCGCCCTGTTTGTGCGCGCGTGAGGGTGTTTTGTGTGAGTTCGTTTCCCCGCAATAAAAACTGGCGGAGAGTTGATGCTTTTGATAATTTTGCGTTCGAATACATGGGTATTTCTGCAAAGGAATGTCCCTCGGTGGGTTTAATTGCATGTGCGTATACGAATAGTTCCTTTGAATGCGTTCGTTACCCAGGCAAAAGGAACCACGTGTGTAAATACAATTCCACTATTTCTCTCCCCTGCCACAACCATACCCAAAAACACCCAAGGAAAAGAATCAACAAATAACAGGTTTTCCTTATATATATCAAACTTTTATTCAACTCTGGATGGCGTGTTCCAGCTGATCCCCTTCCCTGTTTACACTGAATCATAGTGATTTACATTTCTCGGCGTACGCTCGTAGCCTTCCAGTTCCTCGTTTTCTGTCGAGATGTTTACTTTCCATTTTCTTCGAACTTGGCTGCCAGACGTAAGAGAGATTGTGCTCAGTATTAGTATTACTACTCTGGATTTTGATACAATCACTGCTGTCATCAGTGCTGTCATAATTTGTAATAAATAGCTAATTATTATCAAGACGACAGAACGCAGCCACAAGAAACATCTAAAATGTATTTGATTAGTGATACGATAGTTATAGGATTATATTCTAAAATCAACATATAACAGTTTAGACAAAAATCAATGCTATAATAGATGCGTTTTGTTCTTACCATCCTCATTATCATCACTCTCACCCTCATTGTTTTCATCCTTGCAATTGCATTTTGCGTTTCATATCAACTGCAAATTCCCTTTCCCTGATTGACATGCAGGTCGCGCTGAGACCATACGATTCTCGCCCTTAAGAGCGCTTGTCAAAAATATGCAGTTCATTTGCCAATAAAGGTAATTATTTTTCTAAACATTATTAATTGTTTTTTTTAAATATATTTAGTAATAAGTTTACGATTCTTAGACATTTATTTTAAAAATTATACTGTACATTTTCGTAGTTTTTCTCGTTCAGTTTTTGTGTTTTGTGATTTCTTAATATTTTTTCGATTAGTTCCCATATTTTGTGATTCCTTTGCGATACTTACACGATTTATAGATTTAGGCGAACATATTTTTTATCGAAATGTTCCTCGATTAGTCTACGATTCACTTGTGATTCATTTTCAAAAGATCTGATTCTTTTTTTCTCAATTTCCTTTGATTATTTACGATTATTTTTTTAAATATATGTTTTTCTTTCGAAACATTCCCACTCTCTGTAATTCATCCTCCATTCGTTTCCAAAATACATCATTGATTTTCATAACATTCCTCAATCAGTTCCCATGTTTTGCAATTCATTTTTATCGTTAAGGAAAATATTTGTCAATCAGTTTCCAGCAAATTTATGATGAATGCAACCTTTTATTGTCCTCCCCCTCCCTCTCCCCTCTCCTCCCCTCCCCCAACAAAAAATTCAATTAATATCGAGCACAGAGTGAAAAGAAAGAGAGAGAGAGCGGGAGGGGGGGGGGAGGGAGGGAGAAGAGAGAGAAGAGGGAGAAAGGAAGGAAGGGAGGAGGAGAGAAATAAAGATAGAGATGGAGATACATGGATAGAGGGATGAATGGGTGGATGGATGGATGGATGGATGGATGGATGGATGGATGGATGGATGGGTGGGTGGGTGGGGGGTTTGTGGATGGTTGGATGGATAGATAGATAGATAGATAAATAGATAGATAGATAGATAGATAGATGGATGAAATGATGGATGGATGAAATGATGGATGGATGGAATGATGGATGGATGGACGGATGGATGGATGGATGGACGGATGGATGGATGGATGGATAAATAGATAGGTAGATAGATAGATAGATAGATAGATAGGTAGATAGATAAATGGACAAATAAATAGATAAACAGAGGGCTGGATGTAGAGAGAGAGAGAGAGAGGGTGAAAGTAAGAACTCACAAGAAATAAATAAAAAATATATATAATCGGACGCGAGCGAGCGAGCGATCCAAAACCCGCCATTGTTGACACGAGAAAAACAAAAACAAAAACAAAACACAAACGCAGCGCACCCTTACGGCCATTTGTTATTGATAAAGACTTAATTCGGTATTCTGATGAACATATTTCGGACAGCATTTGAATATTCATCTCGACAATTAACGAGTAGGACGTCGCTTATTTTATTTACACATAGAGTGAAAAACAGCGGCTGTCCCCCGGCAGACTGCTTTATGCATACGCGCCGCTTAAATATACAGGGCCGCGCCGCTTAATTTGTGCCTGCTGTATGTAATGGCGCTGCGCTCTATTATATGCATGCATGTAAAACATATGCAGGGCAGACACCGGGCATGCACACAAGCACACACACATATACATGGATATATATATATATATATATATATATATATATATATATATATATATATATATATACAAATACATACATACACACACACACACACACACACACACACACACACACACACACACACACACACACACACACATATATATATATATATATATATATATATATATATATATATATATATATATATATAAATAGATAGATAGATAGATAGATACATACATACATACATACATACATATATAGATGTACATATACACACACAAGAGAGAGAGAGAGAGAGAGAGAGAGAGAGAGAGAGAGAGAGAGAGAGAGAGAGAGAGAGAGAGAGAGAGAGAGAGAGAGAGAGAGAGAGAGAGAGAGAGAGAGAGAGAGAGAGAGAGAGAATGAAAGAGATAGTGAGAGAGAGAGACAGAGAGAGAGAGAGAGAGAGAGCGGTCAGACGACACGTCAGGGGCGAAAAACACCTTCCAATATCAGGAAGTGGAAACATCCAACGGGCAGTGTTGCCATATTTTATTGAAAATTTGGTTATCGCTGTTTTCCTTTTCTGGAGACAGGAAATAAAGTTTATGACCAACAAACACGCACATACACACACACACACACACACACACACACACACACACACTCACACTCACACACACAGGGGCATAACTACTGTGCGTGTGTGTGGGTGGGTGGGTGTGAACGGAGTGACACCTCCCCACCCCCCACTCCTCTAAAATCCCAATTCAGTCGAGCCAAATCAGAAATAAATCAAATCATCACGCATCTGGCAACAAAGAGTACCTCGCCTTGTCACATAAGAACGAACTGATGTTCCTACCCGACGAATGACGTCATAATTACCCGGATGTGCCCAATCACTCCTACGATTAACACTCGTACTGTGCAATGGTAATGGAAGACCCATTTTTCCCCTAATCCTTGCAGGTCGCATGATTCGAGACCGATATTGCAGCGCAACTTTTACTTGTAGAAGAGCGGCATTTGAGACGAACCCGAAAATTCTTGGGAAGTTTGGCAACTTCTCTTTTTTTTCTCGTAATGTGACTTATTAGAAGTTTACCAAAGGGCATATGTCGACAGCAAACTTTGATCATGGCTTTAAGAATTATTCTCGTCGGCTATCATGCAAGAATGTCAGGCAGAATCTTTGGCACTTCTGCAATGCCAAATTCTAGTTATGCATGTACGTACATATATACATATACAGATGCAAGCGTGTACACACACACACACACACACACACACACACACACACACACACACACACACACACACACACACACACACACACACACACACACACACACACACACACACACACACACACACACACACACACACACACACACACACACACACACACATACACACAATCTAATCTCTTACCAAGCTATAATTCATAAACTATACTCATCTGATTAGTCTCTAATCCTTTACACAATCTATAATCCAATACTAATTTTATTACTCTCCAATTCCTTGTTAATCTGTAATCCATTGCTAATCTTCATCCCCTTATTTTATTCCTCATCATCCTTTTCCTTCTCTTTGGTCTATCTCTCTCCCTCATAATTCTTCTTCATCTCTCTCGCTCCCCTTCCTTCCTCACTTATTTTTTTTTTCTCTTTCTCTCCTTTTATCTCAATTTTCGATTATTCTCATTTCCTTTTTTGTTTTTTGTTCCTTTCTTTTCTTGTTTCGTTTATTTAGTTGTCTTTGTTTTTTTCTATTTTTTCTCTGTCTCTCTTTTAATTAATCGGATGGATGAGAGAGAAAGCGAGATCAAGAAAGAAAGCGAGATAGAGATAGATAGATAGATACTGTATATAGATAGATAGATAGATAGAGAGATAGATAGAGATAGATAGAGATAGATAGATAGATAGATAGATAGAGAGAGAGAGAGAGATAATACCTCCGGCCTTACGAATCTCTAACCTAATTACTAATCCGTTGAGATAGAACTTTGAAAGAATAACTCAAGGTATTCAAAGTTCGGAACAAGTTGGAGAAAGCTGATTTCGTTCCAAAGGTCGAATATTGCGTGATGATAAGTTATTAAACTGTCTATGTTGGTCTGATGGGCGTGTCTGTCTGTCTGTCTATGCGTCAATGTGGCTTTTTATATCATTTTTTTCCTATAATTTGTCTGTCATTCTTTGTGCTTACATGATTGCTCGTTCTGTCAGTCTAGCATTCGTCATGGAATTTGTCAATATATATATATATATATATATATATATATATATATATATATATATATATATATGTATGTGTGTGTGTGTGTGTGTGTGTGTGTATGTGTGTTTATAAACTACTGCGATTTTCT
>BOPN01008404.1:12500-20000 GCA_017312705.2 Penaeus japonicus | reverse complement strand
TACTTTTTGCTCTTTGGATTTCAATTTGTCTTTAGCTTTTTATTTATACCTTGGCAATTCTGGACAATTATCAGAAAAACAAAACTAAACAAAAAAAATATATATAAGTACACACACTCACACACACACACACACAGACACACACACACACACATATATATATATACATACATATATATATATATATATATATATATATATATATATATATATATATATATATATATATATATAATACACACACAGACACACACTCACACTAACACAAACACATCAACGATTTTGAAACGTGTTAAGAATTCGGCAATCCATGGAACAACTGATATAATTATTTGAAGACCAATAGTAACATAAAAAAAAAATGCGAATAAAGATAATACCATATGCATATAAAAAACGTGTTTGATTGACATTGACTTGTTTTTTATTCATAACAATACATTTGGTCCTTATCTGACATTTGGCAATTTTCAATGCCGATTGGACGATACGATTCGGATATAATGAGGATGATTATGATATAATGAAAATAGTTATAAATGTAAGATCAATAGTAATGATCATAATGATAATCAGTATTGTAATGATAATGATAATTGCAACAAAATGATAACTACAACAACAGCATTAATAATAGTGATGATAACAAAAATCATGATAATAATAATCATTATCAGTTTCATAAGGTTATCATTACATATATCATCATAGTGACACCAGCAAAAACAACAGAACTTATATTAACAAGGATGACGATACAAAAATATATAAATGATAAGGAATATAAAAGTAATAACAATAACAATCAAGATATAATACAACAAAAATAAAAAAGAAACGAACAAAACAAGAAAAAAAGAGAAGAAAAGCAATTTGCCGAAAGCTTAAACAATGCAAAATGTTGCAAGAGGAAGATTGAAAACATGGTAATGGTGTTTTCTTGCAGTGTGTGGCGCTCGCAAGGGAAAATCAGTCGAAGGTCGGTTCAGTGCAGAATAGCGAAGGCAGTGCGGGTTAAAGATAGATAGCGGCGAAGTGGATAGATAAATTGATGGATAGGATGGTAAATGTGGGAATAGGTGGAGAGAAGGAGGGGGGAGAGGGAGTGGGAGAGTGAGAGAGTTTAATAGACTGACAAACATATTAGCAGATAGATATACAAATACACAGACAGCTTAAAAGACTGACATATAAATGCACAGAGAGAAGAGTATAGACTGACAGTCCAAAAGAGAGCAGAGAGCGAAATTGCAAGAAAGGAGAGAGATTCTACTCGAGCGGAATTGCAGCCTTTGCTTCTAGAGCCCCAGAAGGGAACAGAACAGCTTAGCCCAGTCATTAAGACTCATAAAACCAAACCAAGGTATAATTACAGTAAGTGATATGTGCATGATTGGTATGATAACACGATTCCTACTCTTTTTTTTACACTCAGTTTTATTACTTTTATTTTTTTTCTCCATCATTGTATTTCATTATGTTCATGCGAAGGATAAAAATCATCATCTTAAATCAGGAGAGAGAGAGAGAGAGAGAGAGAGAAAATATATATATATATCAAACAAAAAATAGAACGGTATCTTTATAGTATTACTTTAATCAATCACTTTTTTTATCTTTATCACGAAGCACCGCCATAGAACAAGCGATTCTAATCAACAATGAAAGAAGAATATGCAACACGATAATCCAAACTCTTATCTTACACTCTTATCAATGGAAATTTATCCTTATCACGAAGCACCGATATATCACTGGCGATTTTTATAATCAGCAATATCATCAGAGAGAGAGAGAGAGGGAGAGAGAGAGAGAGAGAGAGAGAGAGAGAGAGAGAGAGAGAGAGAGAGAGAAATAATGATAACTATTATCATCTTTATACCACTGTCGTTCCCTTTACCAACATCATAATCAATATCATCATCTTGTTTAACATCACTATCATCATCACCATAGATCAATGATAATGAGTACCATCATCATCATTATAATTTTTATACCACTGTCGTTTCCTTTACCAACACCATAAGCAATATCATCATCTTATTCAACATCACTATCATCATCACCATAGATCAATGATAATGAGTGCCATCATCATCATTATCATTTTTATACCACTGTCGTTTCCTTTACCAACACCATAAGCAATATCATCATCTTATTCAACATCACTATCATCATCACCATAGATCAGTGATAATGAGTATCATCATCATCATTATCATCATCACTGACGACCCCGCCACTAAATTCACCACCATCGCAGCCTATGATAAATGCGCAATCACCATCCTGGCTATAAATACATTTTTGATGACATAATGGAAAAGGAATTCCACCGTAATTTAAACCGATTATGAACAGTCGTCCCAAGCCAGGATAATTCATTTGCCAGTTCATACAGTGCTATAAATCCATGGGCAAAATGCATATGTTAATGTGTGGTAAAACCCGTATATTTTGGGCCGGTTTGATAGGAGGGGGGGGGGGGGAACTTTGGTGGGGGGATTGTGATGGGGGGATTGTGATGGGGGGGACTTTGGTGGGAGGGGGCTTTGGTGGGGGGACTTTGGTGGGGGGGATTTTGGTTTGGGGACTTTGGTGGGGGGTACTTTGGTTGGGGGGGATTTTGGTTTGGGGACTTTGGTGGGGGGACTTTGATGGGGGACTTAGGGGTATGAGTTTTGAGGGACGGTGGATGGGTGGATGATTGGATGGGCGGATGGGCTGATGGGTGGAGGGGTGGATGGGTTGATTGGTGGATGAGTGGATGGGTGGATTAGTTGATGGGTGGATGGGCTGATGGGTTGATGATTGGATGGGTGGATGGATTGATGAGTGGATGGGTTGATGAGTGGATGGGTTGATGATTGGATGGGTTGATGGGTGGATTAGTTGATGGGTGGATGTAGAGGTTGATGGGTGGATTGGTTGATGGGTGGATGAGTTGATTGGTGGGTGAGTGGGTGGGTGGGTGGGTTGATGGGTTATGGTTGATGTGGTGGCGATGATGGTGATGATGGTGGTGGTTATGATGATGCTCTGATGGTGATGATAACGATGATAATAATAAGGGTCGTGGTGGTAATAATGATCATAAGTTTAATGGAGTTGTGTATATTGTGTTACGTGTATTGTGTCGGTTGTATAGTGTCTCATGTCAGGGAGAATTGGATGCGGAGAAGAGATAAAAAGAGGAGAGGTGAGAGAGAGAGAGATAGAGAGAAAGAGAGGGAAAGTGAAAGAGAAATAGAAAAAGGGAGAGAGTGAGCGAGAGAATGAGAGATAGATAGATATATAGATAGATAGATAGATAAATAGAGGGAGAGAGAGAGAGAGAGAGAGAGAGAGAGAGAGAGAGAGAGAGAGAGAGAGAGAGAGAGAGAGAGAGAGAAAGAGAGAGAGAGAGAGAGAAAGAGACAGAAAGACAAAAATAAATAGAAAAGGATAAAAGCAGAAATGTCAAGTGAAAAACAAAAACAAAACAAAGTAAAACAAGAACAAAAAAAGAAAAAAAAAGAAAAAGAGACAGAAAAAACAAAACAAAAAAGAACCGAAGTGCAAAAAGGGGAAGAGGAGGAAGGGAAGAGAGTAAGGAGTGGGGGAGGAGGGGAGGAGGGGAAGGAGGGGAGGCGGGGAAGGAGGGGAGAGGGGGAAGGAGGGATGGGAGCGCAGCGGGCGACTGTGTATAGAGCCAACACGTGCAGACGAATAGCCGCCATCAGTATGATTAAGTCGTGATTAAGGGATAAATGATCAACTCTCAACGGCATTAAGGCTTTGCTTGGGGACCTTCTTGTTGCCTGGGTGGAGGGGTGGTGGGGGGTGGAGGGGTGGAGGGGTGGAGGGATGGAGGGGAGGTGAGGGGTGGAGGGATGGAGGGGTGGTGAGGGGTGGAGGGGAGGTGAGGGGTGGAGGGGTGGTGGGGTGGTGAGGGGTGGATGGGTGTGGAGGGGTGGTTGGGTGGATAGGTAGATAAGTGGAAGGGTTGATGGGTTTAATGAGTGGAGGGGTGGATAGGCAGATGGGTGGATGGGCGTGGAGGGGTGGAGGGGTGGTGAGGTGGAGGGATGGAGGGGTGGAGGGGTGGTGGGGTGGTGGGATGGAGGGGTGGTGAGGGGTGGAGGGGTGGTGGGATGGGAGGTTGTGGGTTGGAGGGGTGGTGGGGTGGTGGGGTGGGGTGGATGGATTGATGGATAGATCAACCTATCCATGGGAACGAATGGAGTGTTGTAAGACGGGGTGGAGGATTGTTGGATGGATGAGTGGAGGGCTGTAGGACGCGTGAAAGCAGATTTACATAGACACAGACACACACTTACACAAAAATACACACACAAACTCAGGTGCTCAGCTATACACTTACACAAAAATACACAAACGTACAGGGAAACATTAAATAGAAATAAACACAAAGCACACGAAAATGAAATAAACACACAAAAACATAAGAAGATAAAAAATGAAAAAAACAAAACAAAAAAACATAGAGTATAACACAAAAAACAAAAAACAAAAAACACTACTCCTGCACATACACAAAAAACACACTTATATAAAAAAAACACATACACTTGCATACACACGAAGCTGAACAAAAAACAACACGTGCACTTGCAAATCGCACAAATATAAACAAAATAAAACACGTACACAAATAAAACACACGAATATAAACAAAAAGCAAACACACAATGCATACAAAGATAAACAAAACAAAAACACATACACTCGCATGCACATAAAATAAGATAATAATAAAAATGAGATTAAAAAACACAATTGAAACACACACAAACACACACGAAGATAAACAAAACCAAACACACACACAGCGGAAACACACACACACACACACACGAAGATAAACAAAAAAAAACGCGCACACACCGGAAACACACACGAAGATAAAAACAAACAAACAAACAAACAAAAACAAACGCGCATACAACGGAAACACACACGAAGATAAAAAAAAAAACAACACACGCACAAACACACACGACGTTCCAGCGAGCTTTCCAAAACCCTTGAAGACCCTCAGCGCTCCGGACAAGAAGGGCTCACATTTGTTTGTGCAAGAGATACACACTCTCTGATTGTTGAAGAGATTTCCCGAATTTCCTTTGGCATATTTGGTCATAGACGGAAAAATCTGGGCTCTTGTTTACACTCAATGCTGCAACGTAAACATTCTTGCATATGGAATCTTTTGTTAAAGAGACGCAAACGCTTTGCTTTTGTTCTTCGAGAAAAGAAAGGATTTTTTTCTCTCCTTTTTCTTATCATCCTCTTCTTCTCTTTGAGGACGATTGGCTTTTCGAAGGTGGAAAGTTATGTTCTCTCTGTATTTTGTTATATAGTATTTTTCTTGTATATATGGTTTTAGTTAACCCATTTTCTGCATTCTTTATTTCTCACCGTTATATCTGTTGGTCGGTATGACCTGGCGGTGTTTTGTGGGAAAAAAACAAAACAAAAACAAAAACAAAAACATTTCTGACTAGATGGGGCCAAAAGACTATTCTGACCGCGCAGTATATCGGTATCTCATTTTTATTTTTTATTTCTCTAGCATTCCGAAATACCTGCCAAAGATCGATATCTATTTCCTCCCAAAACGTCGCTATTTTTCACACGACTCGATAAAGAACGTTGATACTATAATTAAACCTTCTAGAGAACATACCTAACCTGTAAAAGGTTCTAGGTCGATATCATTCTCCATGCCACAGATTTTATTGGAAAGACGCACGGGCGAACTCTTCAGAATAATAGTTTGGGTCTCAAGCTTTTAAAAGTTTGATTCCATCCCGCCATTGCCTATCCACCCGTCTATCCATCTGTCCTTGCCTTTCTCTCTTTCTTTTCTTTCCTTATATTCCTTTCTTTTCTTTCTTTTTTTAAATCTGAAAGTGTGACTCTTTCCTGTCTATTTTTTCTTTCTTTCTGTCGTTGACTTTTTGCTTCTTCTTTTCGATTTGTATGTTCTCTTATTAAAAAAAAAATCGTCTCTATATTCTATCCTCACATTATGAATTAATCTAGAGACTAATATATACATTCATTAGTTGACCGTCATTATTCCTCCTTCCAATCAGGATACTTTTGCTTAATTACATGCATTCTTTTACATTACTGTGTTTATATATATATATTCCTCCTTGCAACTTGATTTCCCTTTATATAACTTTATGTTCTTTATCTGACTTTATTTTCCTTCTTACAAAATTTTATTTTATCATACAACGTTATTTCCCATTATCCAACATTTCTTCCATTTATACAACTTATTAAAATCCATTCTTGCAACTTTATTTTCACTATAAGAAAGAAAAACAAACTCATCCTTCACCTATATTTCCTTTCTTACTTTATTGCAGTTTCTACAACTTTATTTCTCATCTTTCAACTTACTTTACTTCCCATCAAGCAATCTCAACTTCCCCACCTATTACTCAGTTTCTCTTCTTACAACTTTATCTTCGTTCTTGCAAGTTCATATCCCATCTAGCAACTTTATATCCTTCCTTGCAACTTTATATCCTTCCTTGCAACTTTATTTCCACCTCCTTGTAGCAACATCCCACGATTGATCACCCTAATAGTCCTTTCAGCATTAATTGAAACGAAGCCGAGTCAGCAGCAGTTTCGAACGCTGGATCCGGAACGCGTCTCGCCGTGTTAACAAGCCCGCCCGAGCGCCAAGCTGTCTCCGAAAGCGTCGACGTGTCAAGCCTAACAGATGGCGCCTCGAGAACATAAACTACAGCGGCTCGGAATGCTTGGGTTTTTGAAAATGTTATTTCATTTCCCTTCTTTATGACCTTTTTCTCCGTTTCTTGTAGATTGATTTCCTGCTTTAAACTTTTGTCTTTGTAAAAGAGGGGGGCGGGGGTGAGTCGTATGAAGGGAAATAAAAGTTATAAAAAGGGTAAATGAAGAATTTAGAACGTATTGTACAGAGGATAATAAAATGATACATAGGGAAAAATGTTCCACGGAGTTAATCTGTACAAAGGGAAAATAAGCTACGTAGAGGGAAATAAAGTTATGTAAAGGGTAATAAATTCATAAGAAAGATAAAAAGATCGAATGAAGAGAGAAAAAAAAGACTATATAAAAAAACATATATAAAATAAAATAGAAGAAAACAGAGCAAAACAAGATTGGAAGAGCAGGATGAGAAGAAAGCAGAGTGAAAGAAAGAAATAAGAAAAAGCAGAGACGAAAGGACACGAGAGTAGAAAAAAGAGTTTATCATCGCTAGTACACACCAAGCACAAAGTACACAGTACATAGAATCAATAGGTAATTTCTAAGACTCCTTTCATCTACGACATGTCCGTAACGAACTGCATACAAAGAAGATATCTGATATAAATAACAACCAATCATATTTCGCGCTTCAACCAGCCAATCAAAACGTCTGCTTCATCTCGCACGAACGAAATATCTCGAGCATTCGAATCTGCCCGAAGCGGCGCGGATGCCAGA
>BOPN01008404.1:0-5000 GCA_017312705.2 Penaeus japonicus | reverse complement strand
ACAGACAACCCACACACACATACACAAACAAATAACACACACAAACACACACACGCGCGCGCGCGCACACACACAAACACATCCCCACCCAACCCGAACACAGATCCATTTCCTCCAGCCTCCTTATCTCTCTCTGCAACAAACAAACAAGCACACATAATGCAAAGAAAATCCAGACTTTCACACACACACACACTCTCCGTCTCCGTCCCTATCTACATCTAATCTACAACTCTACAGAACACCCATCTACCTCCCAGCGCGAGAATAAAGAGAAGGCGGCGCAAGCGAGTGGCAGTACTCTTGACAAAACACAAAACGAAAAGAAAAAGATACAAAAAAGATACCACCACCAAAAAAAAAAAAAAAAAGTTATAAAAAATAGTTAGTGGAGAATACAATGTTAGGTGTCCGGACAAAGCGTAGCGCAATATCCATTTTCATTAAGGGGAGTTGTTAAATGTAGTAGCCTGTGTGTTTGTGTAAAAGGGGGGTGGGTGAGGAGGGCGAGGAGAGAGGAAGGAAGGGGGAGGAGGGATAAAGAGGAGGAAGAAAGAGGAAGGAGGAAGGGAGGAGGGGGGGGGGAGAAAAGCGGGTGGAGGGAGAGAGAGGTGGGTAGGAGGAAGAAGGGAGGAGGGAGAAAGAGGGAAGGAGGAAGAGAAAGAAAGAAGAGGGAGGAAGGGAGGAGAAGGAGGGAGAAAGAGGGAAGATGTGGGAAGGGGAGGAGGGAATGAGGGTAGTGGAAGGAGGAAGAAAAAGGAAACAGGAGAAGGGAAGGGGGTAGAATAAGAAAGAGGAGAGAGGAAGTTGGAAGGGAAGAAGGGGAAGGGAGGGAGGAAAAGGAAGGGAGGAGAGACAGGGTGAGGAGACGAGGAAAGGAAGGGGTAGGAGTAGGTAAGGAAGAGGGGGAGGGGGAAAGAAGGAGGATGGAGAAAGAGGAAGATGAAGGTGGATGAGGGAAAAAAGGGAAGGATGGAGATGAAGAAAGAGGAGGGAGGAGGGGGAAGAGGAGGGAATAGGAAGGAAGGGGAGGAAGGGAGTGGGAGAGAGAGAGAAAGAGGAGGGAGGAGGGGAAAAGAAGGGGGAATGGTAAGGAAGGGGAGAAAGGGAGTGGGAGAGAGAGAGAGAGAAAGATGAGGGAGGGAGAGATGGGGAGAATAGAGAGGGAGAACAAGAGAAGAGGGAGAAAGGGGCGTTTGTGTTTGTGCGCGTAATTCTTTCTATTTTTTTCCGGTTAAAAAATAATCCTATATGCTATATCTTTCCATTTTCTTTAGAATTAAAATGCAAAAACGCGTTAATCACAAATACCCATAATCACAACCGGAGCTTCAGGTATACGAACAAGCTCCAAGTGAGAAAGATTTCGTACCCTACAGCTGGCAAAAAAAAAAAAAAAAAAAGGGGGGGGGGGGGTGCGTCTCATAGTATCTGCTGTTCATGGGTGTCGTCTCGGGTCATTTGAATATTGGAAAAGGACAAGAACAATGGCTGGAGAACGTTCAGGACTTATAACGGAAACAGTGCCGACTGTTCTGGGCGAGCAGGCATCCGCTGTGCGATTTTCACGAACGTTTGGAAAAAGGAAAAGGAAAAAAAAAGGCTTTTGATGATGATGACAATGATAATGATTGTGATATGATAATGGTAATGATAATGATAATAATCATAGTAATAACAATGAAGATAATGATAATAATAACAACAACAATTGCAATAATGATTGTGATAATAACGCTGATAACATTGATAGCAATAATGACGACAATAATAATGATACTAGTGATAATAATGATAATGATAATGGTAATAACAACAGTGATATTAATGATAATAACAATTGTAAACATAACAATGAGGATGATGATAATAGTAATAATTATGATAATAATAATAATAATAATAACAGATCAATAAAAATGATAATACTGATGATAAAGGTGATAATATCAATAATGATAACGATAATAATAAATATCAAAAGAAAAAAGAAAAAAAAATATATATTAAAAATCCGCTAAATATCTTCTTCAACCCACGCCCTCGTATGGCAACGAGATGGAAGTCACATACCCTATTACCCACAACCCATACCCTCCTCGGACACCCACGATAACTAAAAGCTTCCTTCAGGTTTTGAAACGATGCCTGAAGTTAGCGTCAGAGGAGAGAGTACGCGGGGAATGATCACCTTTTTGGACGACAATGGCGGAGAGCGAGAAGGTGGAATGAAAGCAGATGGAAGACTTTGGAGCCTGATGTATAGGGAATGGAAGAGGGAAAGAAAGAAAGGAAGGGGGAGAGGGAGGGAAGAGAGGGGATAGAAAGAAATAAAGGATTGAAAGGAGGGAGAGAAGAGGGGAAAGAAAGAAAGAAAGAAAGGGGGAGGGAGGGAAGAGAGAGAGAGAGAGAGAGAGAGAGAGGGAGAGAGAGAGAGAGAGAGAGAGAAGAAAGAAAGGAATGAAGGGAGGGAGAGAAGAGGGGAAAGAAAGAAAGGAAGGGGGAGGGAGGGAGGGAAGAGAGGGGAAGAAAGAAAGAAAAAATTGAAAGGGAGAGAAGAGGGGAAAGAAAGAAAGAAAGGAATGAAGGGAGGGAGAGAAGAGGGGAAAGAAAGAAAGAAAGGAATGAAGGGAGGGAGAGAAGAGGGGGAAGATAGAAAGCAATGAAGGGAGGGAGAGAAGAGGGGGGAAGAAAGAAAGAATGGAATGAAGTGAGAGAGAGAAGAGGGGGGAAGAAAGAAAGAAAAGAAAGAAGGGAGGGAGAGAAGAGGGGGAAGAAAGAAAGGAATGAAGGGAAGGAGAGAGGGAAGAGGGGGGAAGGGAGGGAGAAGGAAGGGAGGGATGGGCGGGTGGGAGTATTGATGGATTGCTGGATAGATGAATGGATGGATGGAACGAAGGAGGGAGGGAGGGAGGGAGGGAGGGAAGGAAGTAAGGGAGAAGGAAGGAAGGGAGAGAGGAGAGAGGGAAGAGGAAGTGAGAGTGTGAGATAGGGAGGGAAGGAGGGAAGGAGGGAAGGAGAGAGGAGGAGGAGGAGGAGGAGGAAAAGGAGGAGCAGCAGCAGCAGAAGCAGCAGCAAAAGAAGTAGAAGAAGGAGGAGGAGAAGGAGAAGATGAAAGACAAGTCACCGGAGCTGCGGAAAATCCAAGGAAGGAAAACAGGAAAAAAGAAGGAAGGAGCTGAAGGGAGGAAGAAAGGAGAAGGAGAAATCACAAGAAATACAAGAGAGGGAGGAAGGGGTTGGAGGAGGAGGCGGAGGAAGAGGAGGAAGAGGAGGAGAAGAAGGAGGCGGATGGAGGAGGAGGAGGAAGAGGAGGAAGAGGAGGAAAAGAAGGAGGCGGATGGAGGAGGCGGAGGAAGAGGAGGAAGAGAGAGGAGGAGAAGGAGGCGGATGGAGGAGGAGGAGGAAGAGAATGAAGATAGTGGAAGATAAGAAGGAGGAAGAGGAAGAAGAGGAAGATGGGGTGGAGGAGAAGGAGAAGGAGGAGGAGGAAGAAGAGGAAGAAGAGTAAAAATAGGAGTAGGAGTAGAAGGAGGAGCAGGAAGAGGAGGACTCAACGACAACGATAAAACAACTCGCTCGAGCTAAAAGAAATGCAAAGGCGGGAAGAGAAGGAATGCAAAAAGAAGACGAAGGAGGAGAGGGACGACTAAGACAAGGACGAGCAAGGTCAAACGAAAGGAGGGAAGAAAGGGAAAAAGGAAAAAGGGAAGGAGAAAAGCTAAGAAAGAAACAAAGAGAGAGAAATGAATAAAGAAAGAAAAACAAACACACACAAAGAAAGAAAACCAGAAAAAAAGAAAGAAAGAATTATAGAAAAGAACATTTTTTTTTCCCGAATTGCAGAAAATGCAAAGAATAACAAAAGGGAGGAACTTGAAACAACGAGCCTGCCTTTGAAACTACCATGAAAGTCTTAGCGTTATAGAAGAACCTCGGTGGATTATTATTTTCACCGAGTTACTGTCGGTGATTTAATGGGATAACACGAGTTAATAAATGATAGGCGGATGAATTTGGTTATAATTTATTAATCAGGCTCTTTGTTGAAGTGGGATGAAATTATTCAGAAGAGAACTTTTGAAGAATGCTGGATTTCTGATGTGATTAATTTATTCCGACGTAATTGGTACTTATATATATATATATATATATATATATATATATATATATATATATATATATATACACATACACACACACACACACACACACACACACACACACACGCACACATATATATATATATATATATATATATATATATATATATATATATATATAGAGAGAGAGAGAGAGAGAGCAATAATAATTATGATATAATACTAGTAATGATAATGATAAATTCAAGTGTTCGTAGTCAGCTCCCGGACATTGCAAAATACGCAGTGAATACTGATTAGTGAGCCCTCCCTCCCCCTACAAATAAAAACAAAAGATAGAAAAAAAAAAATCATCGCCTCAAAAAACGGTCAAATTTTTAACAGCATCCCTCATCTTTCGAAGTAAAAAAAAAAAAAAAAAAAAAAAATCATCGTATATTTCGCCCCCCCCACACACACACACAAGAAAAGGAATTCCAGACTTGTAATCAAGACCTTCCACCCGATCTTAGAGGACAAAGAACTTCACGAAAGTACGGAGGAATTTCTCCAGTGTCGCCAAAGTGGTTCGACTAAAAGCTCGAGCTAAGAGAAGCTTTTGTCGCATCCTATGGGTAAGAGCTGTCGAGGAGGAAACGAAGTCATGGAGCGAGTGAAGACGTCAGGGTTATAAGATCTCCGTATATTGGAAAGGGTTGCGCTTTCATTCGAATCCTTTTGAGCGAGGCTTTGAATAGGAAATTCGGATCTACGGAATGAAACGGCGTCGAGGAATCGAACTTTCGAAGCCTTGTGAAGGGAGGGAACTTTGTGGAAAAAAGAAAGGAATTCTGAGGAAAATGAAATTCTGTGAAAGAATAGAACTTTGGGAGAGAATAAGAAGAAAGAATGGAAAGT
>BOPN01008403.1:25000-30000 GCA_017312705.2 Penaeus japonicus | reverse complement strand
TTGTTGTTGCTGTTATTGTTGTTGTTCTTATTCTTCTTATTGGTGTTGTCATCATCATTATTATCAATATCATTATCATTTTCATTATTTATACCACGGTCATCGTCATTATCATCACTGTTCTCATTATTACTATCATTGTTATTTTTTATTATAATTATCATTACAATCATTATTACTATTATTATCATCATCATTATTTTTGTCAGTATTACTATCATTATCATTATTAATTTTATGATGATGATCATCATCATTATCGTTATTATCATTATTACTTCTATGATGATGATCCTGATCATCATCATTATCATTATCATTTGTATCATTAGTTTCATATAATTATCATTAATTTCTACAGGCATATATCAATGATTTGGGTGGATTTATGATGACCAATCATCTGAAGAAAACGAAGAGTAGAACAAGGGAAAATAATCGCCATTCTCAAAGTCAGATAGTGCTATAATTTATTCCCCAGTTTAATTGGGAAATATATAGAGAGGAGAAACATACACACACACACATATATGAAATGTAGATAGCAAGATTCGAAAAATCAATCTTTCGTTGGAATGAAAATTTTTGTTGGCGTTGTACTGTGGAACTTTTTTTTATTTCATTTTTGTTTTAAATGTTATTTTTTTTATTATTATTATATATATATATACATATATATACATACATACATACATACATACATACATACATACATACATACATACATACATACATAAAATGTATGCATATATGTATGGTAATAAGATATATGTTTGAATGTTTCTTCATGTATACAAATATACAAAAAGATGTCTGTCTTATGTATGCATGTTACTCTTTTAGTGTCAAGTGTCTTAGCTTGTGAATAATTTTGTCATGTTAGATGTACATAAGTAATTTGAGTTTTCATACTGTGTTTTTCTTTGTTTTTGTCTCCCTTCCTCCCTTACTGTCACTCTCTCTCTCTTATATATATATATTACTTACTCTGTTTATTCTTCTTTTCCTTCTACTCTATCCTCATATAGTCTCTCTTCATCTACTGCACTTTACAACAACAGTTCTTCACCATTAACCAGAGGGTAACGTAATGATCGCAGTTCACTGGGGACACTTCATACAAATTCTCTGTAAACATGACCCTGCATGAAGGCCTCCAAAGTCTACTAGCGATTTTTCTTCTTTTCTGTTATGTTCTTTTGTTCAACTCCTTCCATTCCTCTTTTGTCCACCCAATAAAAGCTGCACATTGACACATCCCCCTCTTCTCTGCAACTGCCCACGAGTTTGTTGTCAAGACTAAGCTACCTCTGTTCAACTCGGTCTAACAGCAGTCTCACTCTCTTCACATAGAGCTCCATGACGTTGTCCTCTATATCTACGCATATGATAAGGTCAAGTTCATGAACGCTAAAGATTTTTCATTCTTCATTGCCATGGTCTCCAACCTTCTCCCTGTCCGGGAATTTAATTCCTTGACTCTTCACTCACTTCCCTCTCTCTATCGGTAGGATGGCACATTCGGATATGCCAAATTACATGCCTGTGTCATTGCTGCATTGCTGGATTTACTTGATTACCAAGTGAATCCGCTTCATTTCATTTTTTTTCCACAAACACCTTCTTTTCGTCCATGAATAGCATAGGGTTCATTATTGGCCCTCTTTTCTTCAATCAGTTCTGTTTCCTGCAATGTTATTCTTATCTATGAATAGTTAACCAGTGTGTGTGTGTGTGTGTGTGTGTGTGTGCGTGTGTCTATTGTTGTGTGTGTGTGTGTGTGTGTGTGTATATATACATACACACACACACACACACACACACACACACACACACACATACATACATACATACATATATATATATATATATATATATATATATATATGTGTGTGTGTGTGTGTGTGTGTGTGTGTGTGTGTGTGCGTGAGTGTGTGTGTGTGTGTGTGTGTGTATGTGTGTGTGTATGTGTGTGTGTATATATACATACATATATACATACACACACACACACACACATACACACACACACACACGACCCGCCACGAATTTCTGATAAGGAGGAGAGTGAAATGACCGTTTATTGCAGCCGCTTGAAGGGACCGAGACCTCTGAAGTTGACTCGGGGACTCTTAAAGCTGGAGGTTAAAGGACTTTAATGCGAGAGTTATCATCAATCCGATCGCTTTACGAGAAACTCTACCGGTCGCATCACAGGAGGTCAGATATCTGTGCCAAACGTAAATGCTGTGATCACTTGTCTCTGATCATTTCGAAAAAGGCACGAGGGAGAACACTGATATTCTTTCAAAATTGCTGAAAAGGGGATTCAACAATCAAGAAAATGAATAAGCACCAGCAGAATCAATGATAATGATATAAATAACAATAGAGCGAATAATAATAGCAATTATTTTCATTATTATAATTTTTGTTATCTTAACATAATTGTCAAAATTGTTTATTTTATCCATATATATTATCATTATTATTATCATTATTATCATTATTATTATCATTATTATCATTATTATTATCATTATTATTGTTTATTATCATTATTATTATTATTATAATCATTATCATTGCTCTCATTATTTTCAGTACTATTATCATTATCATTATTGTCAATATCATTTTTTCACCATTATATTATCATTGTTGTTAGTGTTATTACTCTTATTATCGTTATCATTTTAATAATTTCGTTGCTATTACATGTTTACAGTTAAAGATGCTACCAATCGGTATTGATACCTATTGATACCTTTTTCAACACAAGTCAGTAGGGCATTGTCGTCCCTGCATTCCTAAAACTTTCCTGGTGATGTTTGCGGTTCTCAACAAGACTGACTTGCAGAGTTTCGACACCGTACCTCATATCGAGCTGAACTCAGCACCTTCAGGAACCGACCCTCATGAACTTGATTATGTGAATTATCTTTAACATTCTTGTACCATATTCTTGCAACTTCCACCCAAAGTTCAGAATAATTTCGTAGCTTCTCTGTTTGTTTCTCTTCCATAGAGTGGTAATCCAGGCAAGCGATATCCATGATTCAACATTTTTTAAATTATTTCATTCAGGCCTGCAAGTGATCTGAATGCCTGTCACATTGAATTCTAAAATCCCATAATATTTTAACGTTCCTTTTCTGCCCCAGATTCAAGGTGGTGTTTTTAATGATTTGGATTCCATGTCTTTTATATGGCAACCTATGCAGATAAAGGCAAATCCTGTCGTGGCTATGCTTGCTTTCCTGTTTGTCCGCGCTTGGAACGCTCATTCACGATGTGGATTGCAATTCAGTATGGTCTACTCTTATTCGTGTCCCTTGTGTGATATGTACCACTCTTGATTGTATTGTTCTTCAATACTTGCTCTTGACTTTAATAATTGTTTTTATACTTGCTGCGAACAGTAAACGTTCCGTTCTCCTATTGCGGGTGCCATACCTGATCCAGTCCCCCGACTTCCACACTGTTTATCCTCTGTATCCCTATCAAACTGGCCATGTAATCTCCTATTCTCAAAGTATGTCTTACTTACTCTGTTTATTCTTCTTTTCCTTCTACTCTATCCTAATATAGTCTCTCTTCCTCTACTGCACTTTACAACAACAGTTCTTCACCATTAACCAGAGGGTAACGTAATGATCGCAGTTCACTGGGGACACTTCATACAAATTCTCTGTAAACATGACCCTGCATGAAGGCCTCCAAAGTCTACTAGCGATTTTTCTTCTGTTCTGTTATGTTCTTTTGTTTAACTCCTTCCCTTCCTCTTTTGTCCACCCAATAGGAGCTGCACATTGACAAATCTCTGCAACGGCCCACGAGTTTGTTGTCAAGACTAAGCTACCTCTGTTCAACTCGGTCTAACAGCAGTCTCACTCTCTTCAGATAGGGCTCCATGACGTTGTCCTCTATATCTACGCATATGATAAGGTCAAGTTCATGAACGCCAAAGATTTTTCATTCTTCATTGCCATGGTCTCCAATCTTCTCCCTGTCCGGGAATTTAATTCCTTGACTCTTCACTCACTTCCCTCTCTCTATCGGTAGGATGGCACATTCGGATATGCCAAATGACATGCCTATGTCATTGCTGCATTGCTGGATTTACTTGATTACCAAGTGAATCCGCTTCATTTCATTATTTTCCACAAACACCTTCTTTTCGTCCATGACTGTGTGTGTGTGTGTGTGTGTGTGTGTGTGTGTGTGTGTGTGTGTGTGTGTGTGTGTGTGTATGTATACACACACACACACATACACACACACACACACACACACACACACACACACACACACACACATATATATATATATATATATATATATATATATATATATATTTATATATATATATATATATATATAAATATATATATATATATATATATATATATATTTTTTGTATATGTATGTATACCAACACATACATATTTATATATATGTAAATATGGATATATTTGTATATTACAAAATACTAATCGTTTATTGACCCCCCCCCCCCCCCCACCCCTCCAAAAAAAAAAAAAAAAAAAAAAAAAAAAACATAGAGCCGATGACTTTCCCCTTTTATTTCACTCATACGTTTACCCATGAGATAACGTCAATATACTGCTGCCCAGCTGTCAGTTATAAATGCTATCGAACTAACACAATTTTGAAGATAATTACATCAACAATGTTCCTATGTATAGACAGACGGCTGGCAGTTTACGCTTGTTTATATTTAGTTTTTCTTTTCTTTTCTTTCTTTATAGTAGCAACAGTAATGATAAGGATTAGAATTACAATGGTGATGATAATGAATATTATAACAATTATGATAATGATCGTAATAACAATCACGATAATTATATAACTATAAGATATAGATAAAATAGGATGATGATGATGATAACAGTAATAATAATGATGATATTGACAAGAAAGATAGTCAAAACGAAGTTATTGATAACAAAAATGATACTGAATATAAAAATAGAATT
>BOPN01008402.1:37500-45382 GCA_017312705.2 Penaeus japonicus | reverse complement strand
GGGTCGTGTAGCCGAGCGGTATCAACCGTGCCTGTCGATCTTACGGCGCGGGTTCGAGTCCCGGTCAGGGAGGTAAATATTTGTATATATTAAAATGCGTTACTGCATTCTACCATCTTCTCACACATATAACCTTGGTAACTTGATTTGGGACTTGAATTTGTGATTCCGTGGCTGCCGAGTGCCCGTGGGAGATGTTCGTGAAACCTCGCTATCACTGTTCTGGCAAGAACACATAGGTAATGTCCATGACATCTCATAAGGCGTCTGGTTGAACATCTCTTTTACGGGTCGTGTAGCTGAGCGGTATCAACCGTGCCTGTCGATCTTACGGCGCGGGTTCGAGTCCCGGTCAGGGAGGTAAATATTTGTATATATTAAAATGCGTTACTGCATTCTACCATCTTCTCATATATATATATATATATATGCATATATATATTGATATATATCATCCTTGATTGATTCAGTATCTAAATAAAAAGCCAAATTTCATATTGTTCATTACATCATTATTTTTCCTGTAGCATCTATGTAGTTCTAAATGTTGATGTACCTGATAAATGCAAATAATATAACGGCGGTAAATTTACTGCATCAATTGCATTATTTGCAAAAATAATGCAGTAATGTATAAAACGATTTTCAATGAGGTTTACGATCTCATGAGGACCTATGTATTTAGTACCAAAGAACATGTTCAACAGAAATTAAGGTAACTGTTCAAGTTTGCTCCTTCGGGGGATATTATCACAGACAGAGGGCACTGTGACGAATACCATCCAAACCCCAAATGTGGTGCTTTGTCTTTTCTTGTGTTGGTAACAAAAAAAAAAAAAAAAAAAAAAAAAAGTTTCAGTAACCTTGTATACATGTTTTATTTCCATAGAGATGAAAGATAAATGTTAATATCAAAGGCATATCTCAAATCTTCACTCGGTTCCTGTGGACTTTTGATCGCAAAATCACTATTTGCAACCTCTGATCTCCGGTCCGTCTTGAAATGATGAACTAGAAAATCTTGTGGCTGCACGCGTTGAAAAGGACGCGCAATATAGCCACCTTAAATCATCATGTGCAGGTTTATCACTACCTAGAGAGAATAGACCAGAGAGCGATGGCTGCGCCATAGGACTAGAACTAGGAACTCCACTCCACTGAAAAAGAAACAAATGGACCAATGGCAACGGTGGGCGAGAGTCCTATTCGCATTACGCTTATCGTTCTGACCACCTGGCCGACAGCAAATACTATTTTTTGTCATAATTTCCATAACGATCAACAACTGGGGAAACCAGTAATTGGAAGTGTTCTTTTATATCAAACAACTGTAAAATAACTGAAACCTTTGATTAGAAAAAACAACAACAACATTATAACCATATGTAGCAGAAAGATCGAAATAATCAATATGAAAATGTAACCGTCCTGTTTCGCTTTATATTTCTTTGATTTTATCGCATATATAGCCCGACTGTAGCTGTATCTTCTCCCTCTAACTAGCAGTACCACACTCTTAGATGCATCAAGATAACCGTATATTTTTGGCAGACAGCACAATGGCAGGATTTCATGATTTCCGTACACCTCGACCAAAACAGAAGACATACACGCGACTGATGGTTCCTGGGAGACTGTGACTCTGAACCGCGATTTTTTCAACAGTAAATATTTTTTTTCGGCTCACAATGGCTCTGGTAAGGGTGTCCGTTCTGACCACACTGTTATATAAGAAAAAGAAAGGAAAAATCCTGCCGGGAACATCAAAATAAGTTGTGTGAAAGTCCTTTACAAATAAGTATTTAGTTTTCCTTCGATCTCCTTTCTCTCGTGTTGCTGGATTGTCTCCAATTTCCTGTATCGCGCAGATATTCCGTTTCCTTCTCAAGTTAGAGAAGAAGCTAAAACAAGGTAGGAAGAAGAATGATGCAGAACTGGAAATCAAATTATATTAATGAATGACATGTATATATATATATGTATATATATAATATATAATATATATATATATATATATATATATATATATATATATATATATATATATATATATATATGTGTGTGTGTGTGTGTGTGTGTGTGTGTGTGTGTGTGTGTGTGTGTGTGTGTACTCATATGTGTGTGTACATGAGTGTGTGTACGTGAGTGTGTGTTAATGTATTTGCGTGATATCCGATAACGCCCACTCTCACTTTCAGGTATCTTCCCTCTTCGCCGATTTGCATTAATGTTCTTAAAATTGGAAGCAACACGGTCATGATATTTTTTCTTCTCCTTTGATTTGCATTAACGTACCCTTGCATTAGTATTACTGGTTATTTCCGGCGGGTATCACGTCTGACAAACTTGCTCTATTTTCGACCAGGAGAGAAGCAATCTATATGATCGTTGGTTCATACGTGAAAGGGACTTCAAACTTTTCAACACAAGAAGATTTTCAGCTGTCACTACTTCAGCTGACTGTACCCATTCAATCCGTCTCGCTTTGCAAAACAAAGCGAAGGGGGGTAATACGTACCCTTAGGTAATCCTTTGTCCTACAGTGGCTTAACAAATTCTTTTCGTTCGTGTTCGTGAATATGTTTATCATCTCAATGTCTCCCTGTTCTTGATTTTCTTGATTTGCACCGTTGACATGCTTGGCTACTTTATCTCAGCATCTCATTTACGTCGCTCTTTCCCCAAACGACTACGAATTATCACCTTCAGTGTCTTCTCGTCACCAGGTTTCTCTTTTGCGATTGCCTTTGCAGCGCCCTCCATTGCCCCCGTCGGGCGCTGCTCGTCCCTTCACAAGCACGTATTGCGTTTCGCGACCCTTCACAAACAGAAGTGTTTCACCTCTTTGAGACTTTGATCTGAGTTCGTTCGTTCATTGTAATATTAGGTATTCTAATTTCCACTTACCTGATTCTATTGGTTAATTCCGCGCAAATATCCAATACATTTCCTGTTTATGTCGACAATTACCTAATCGGGTGGGAGTCCATTTTTATAAAGAACTAAAGCTGGCAATCCACAACATGGTTAAATCTTTTATAGGATACAATATCGGTCTTGGCATGATAAACAGAATACACAAATATACATAGAAAGGCAGTGAGGAAAGATAAATCGATTGAAACTCAAACATTCATCTGGATGGTCACTCGTAGAAATGGGATAGAATATGAATAACTTAAATTAAATTAAACTTCCCGCCAAATTGCGCAGAAAAAGCACGCTTTTATCACGTTTGACCTAACTTTAACTCCGTCGCACGGCCTCGTTCTCGACTGTGTCATTAAAAGCGCCATTCATTTTCGTCTGAATTGATTAATGCTGAAAAAGACTTTCACATTCTGAACCGCCTAACGCTACCGCCACTTGTATTCGATTCTATAGAAGGACAGTCACTTTGATATAGATAGAAACATCTAAAAAAGGAGAAGCAATAAAAAAACAAAGTGATTAATTAAACCATAAAGGGGAAATATCTTATAAGATGCAAATTCAATGCTTGATATAAAAGGGATGTTTAAGCTTGTTGAAATAGTTTCTTTGTTGAGATATGAATATTCTTTTCATGCATTTTTTCCCGACAAAATGCAGTTCTGTTGTTTTTGGCAATAGCATTTGGAATGAAAATAATGATGTTATATATATGTAATCACCAGAGGGATAACGAAAGCAAACGGAGATAAAGTCATAATGGGGACACTTGAACACAGCAAAATCTAGCAAATGCGTTGCAACAAAAATGAGATGGATTTGCAGTAAAAATCAAATACTACCCGAAAGGCGACGTGAAAATAATCTTGATTAGTGACGTTCTTTCCGATAAAAGTGAAACATCTTTTGTGCTGATGACAACAAGGGTTCTCTTTAGATGTATGAGCACGGGATCTGTATTCAGAAAGACAGATGCGATTGCAAGATTGCGCACACACGCACATGCACAAACTACAATGACACATATAAACGTACATAATCATCCACACACGCGCACACCTGCATCCACACACACACACACACACACACAAAGACACACACATGTTCAAAATATTTGTCCCTTAATTCGGGATGGAAAACTCCTGAAAATTGCAAAACACGCAGGCTTGGTATTGCTAATTAGTCTGACGAGTAAGCGAGTGAATTAATGTATAATGATAAAACATGAAGGGAAGTATACTCACACACACACTCACACTCACACACACACTCACAAACACACACTCACAAACACACACACTCACAAACACACACACACACACACACACACACTCACACACACACGCACGCACACACACACACACACACACTCACACACACACGCACGCACACACACACACACACACACACACGCACAATCACACACATGTGTAGTGATGTGTTGTCAGCTCGATGTTCGTTCTGCTTCACCGAGGTTGACACTTAGAAAATTTCTTGTATTGTCGATAATATCACTCCGGAAAACTTTCTATACAATACACCATATATTTGATCAAATTTGGAAAATGTTAACGGTGCAAATCGTGTCGCCGTAAATGGATTTACATGCTAAGCATCAATAAAAATATATGGAACACTCGTAATGCTTTTGTTGCTTCTGGTCAGCGTCCTCGTTACACTCAATCATTCCACCGATAATTGAAAATGTATACATGTATATATATATATATATATATATATATATACATATATATATATATGCGTGTGTGTGTGTGTGTGTTTTGTATGTGTGTCTATGTATGTGGGTATGTGTGTGTATGTGAGTGTGTGTGCGTGTGTGTGAGTGTGTGTGTGTATGTAAGTATACTTATAAAAACACAAATCCTCAACCCTCCTGTGTTTCTCCCAATCCCCATGGAACCTCCGTCGCGGCTGGCAACCACAGAACTACAGCCCGAAGTACTGCGTTAGCGCTGCCCCCCCCCCCCCCCCCCCCGGAGAACAATGAGCTTTTATTCCCAGAGGAAAAGAATGTGGCGGGTGTCCGCAATATGAAAATCAACAACAACGGAACAAATCGAATAACTAATGGAATTCGGATATCTTGACGTTTTCCGATTCGTTTTGTCAAAAAAAAAGAAAAAAGAAAAGAAAAGAAACAAAAAAAAGAGCAGAAGGAAAAGCACAGCGTAAAAAAAACTTACTGGTATTATTTCAATTTCGAATGCAGTACGTAATAGAAGTCACCCTATTCAAAGAGTCTTACAGATTTAACGAAAGAGCCATTAACTGAGATTAATATTTAGAACCCCATTCGAATGGGAATCCACATAAAAAACGCCTGAATAATCTCTCTGTAAGGAAAAACATTTCTCTTCTCGCACGTTGAATAAAATACACCGGACTGAATACCAGCCGTTATTCAGATGAATGGCTTCATGGGGAGAGGTGGCAGGTACAGAATCAGACATGAATGTAAAATTTCGAGAGATCTATGGGTTCGAAACTAATGTGATGGATTGTATTACTTTCAGTATGATGTAAAGTCACGTAGAATTCCCTCTTGCCTGTGCTATTGCTGACGTGTTTAGCCATATGTTGTAATGAGTGTTGCCCTGAATGTATTATAAGGCAAGGGATCAACCATAATCTGAATCAAATAGATGCAACATGAAAGAAATCCTAATCTGAATCAAATAGATGCAACATGCAAAAAATCCTAATCTGAATCAAATAGATGCAACATGAAAGAAATCCTAATCTGAATCAAATAGATGCAACATGAAAGAAATCCTAATCTGAATCAAATAGATGCAACATGCAAAAATAGCTACAAAGAAGCACTGAATTCTACCTCTCGATTCGCCATCACTAGAATTCACGTCATGCATTACATCATTCCGATAATAAGAATACAATTTTTATCCCATTTTAAATTTTACTGTCATCGACAACACCAGGAAAATAATATGTCTGTCAGACGCTTTTTTAGTGTTACATGAGTGTGGCGTTTTACCCTTTCTGTGCGCTTCACTCCTAATATCTATATGTCTTCTGTCTGATTATCTATCCATAATAACTTCTCTTTTGTTTTCTGACTATATAGAGGAATAGTTATCTGTCTCCATATGTCCCATCTAATGCTAGTTTTTTCTATCTCTCTTTCAGTCCTTTTCCCTCTCACTTTCTCGTTTTCTTATACTTTCTGTCTCCATCTCATTCACTTGAGTATAATTTATTTTGCAAACCAACTCGTAAGCTGTTCAATTTGACGTTTTCCCTTCACTTTGTTGTGGTCCTTTTGATATCCCTTTCACCAACTATCATTGTGTAACTAATCTCTTTCGCTTTGAACTATAATCTCTATTATTCTTCCCCTAAGCTTCCATCACTTCTCCATATATCCTTCCATAAACCTTTAACCCTCTATTCTCTTCCTCCTCTTCCTTTTCCTTCTTTTATCCAACGTTCTCTTCTCCTGATTATCGTCTACTTCCTCTTCCCTGTTTCCCCCTCGGCCTCGACACGGCTTTTCACCTTCAGCGTCCTTTTCATAACTAAGAGGATTCCTGTGGCACAAGTCCCTTCGCTCGTGAGGTTTTCTCCCGAGCCCTTTCTTGTATCCAGAGGCTTCTTGTCCTCTACTTAGAGCTTATTTTGTATTCACTGTATCTGTCCCTGTGGATCTTATAACCAGCTGGGATTTTATCTAACATCCATATGCTTGTTGATATATATATTTTTTGTTATCATTATTATCATAATTATTGTTTTGTCATTATTATTATTATTATTATTATTATTATTATTATTACTATCATTATTATCATCATCATTATCATCATTGTCTTTATCACTCTAATGATTTTTATTATCATTATCATATTCTTTGTCGTTATCATTATCCTCATTACTCTTACCATCATTGTAATAATGACATTAATGATAATGAAGATAATGATAATTATTTTTTATTATCAGTATTATTATCAGTATCATTATCCTTCTCATCATTATCATCATTGGCCTTATTGTTATCATTATAATTACTGTTATCACTATATGTATATATATATATATATATATATATATATATATATATATATATATAAATAAATAAATAAATATATATATATATATATATATATATATATATACATATATATATACATATATATATATATATATATATATATATATATATATATATATATATATATATATATATAAATATATGTATATATATATGTATATATATATATATATATATATATATATATATATATATATATATATATATATATATATATATATGTATATATATATATATATTCAGTAAAGTACAAGCAACTTTTGAGAAGATTCTTTTAACATCGGTACAGATGGTAGTATCAAAGGTATATGTTCTGTTCAGGTGTTTCTGCTTTCTCTTGCTCTCTCTCTCTCTCTCTCTCCCTCTCTATCTATCTCTCTATCTCTCTCTCTCTCTCTCTCTCTCTCTCTCTCTCTCTCTCTCTCTCTCTCTCTCTCTCTCTCTCTCTCTCTCTCTCTCTCTCTCTCTCTCTCTCTCACCCTCTCTCTCTCTCTCTCTCTCTCTCTCTCTCTCTCTCTCTCTCTCTCTCTCTCTCTCTCTCTCTCTCTCTCTCTCTCTATCGCTCTCTCTCTCTCTCTCTCTCTCTCTCTCTCTCTCTCTCTCTCTCTCTCTATCGCTCTCTCTCTCTCTCTCTCTCTCTCTCTCTCTCTCCCTCTCTCTCTCTCTCTCTCTCTCTCTCTCTCTCTCTCTCTCTCTCTCTCTCTCTCTCTCTCTCTCTCTCTCTCTCTCTCTCTCTCTCTCTCTCTCTCTCTCTTTCTCTCTTTCTTCCCTTTCTTTCTATTTCTGTCACTCCCTCTCCCTCCTTTTTCCTCCTGCCTTCCACCCGCACTCTCTCTCTCTCTCTCTATCTATCTATCT
>BOPN01008401.1:7500-10000 GCA_017312705.2 Penaeus japonicus | reverse complement strand
TCTCTTCACATTCAAGTACAATCAAAACAAACGACAGGACATCGCATCGTCACAAGCGGATCACCTGTGTAATTAGCATAGAGAAATGAGTGTTTTATTCACTGACCGGTAATCAACATTAGATGATCAATAACTGTATCTTCTAGCTGAATGACGGGTCTTAAAAGAGTGGCCGTTGCAGTATCACAAGAGAATCGAAAATATTTAGATAGATAGCCAGATATATATTTACAAAGGAGAAATTAGATAAGTTTGAAAGAATCAAATGCTTTGAGAACTATTGATTCAAAAGACAAAGCCTAGATATATTTCTAGTAAATGAAAATGTCTACCTAAAGAATTTTCTACATCTGAATCCCAGTTTAGGCGAATATAAAGATATGTATTGTACTAATTTGTGTTTTCATTCCTTCTCTCTCTCTCTCTCTCTCTCTCTCTCTCTCTCTCTCTCTCTCTCTCTCTCTCTCTCTCTCTCTCTCTCTCTCTCTCTCTCTCTCTCTCTCTCTCTTTCTCTCTCTCTCTCTTTCATGTATTTATGTAGATATATGTATAGTACATATATATATATATATATATATATATATATATATATATATATATATATATATATATATATATATATATTCACGAAGCCAGATATTGATATGAAATTAGATAGATAGATATTTATAAATATAGATTTATCAATATACGCTTGCGAATGTACATATAAAAAGAGGATATTAATTGTCGCCAGCATCGTGATGAATCCGTAGGTGGTGCAGTCTACCACATAAAAGCTTTGCTTCATTTGTGACTTCCTTTTGACTACAATAACTCATTGCCTCAAGTGGACTCTGAGGAAACATAATGCATCCAGAACGACACGTGAGGATGGCGTCCTATTAAGGCAAGTAAAGGATTCCTAATGGGCCAGAATTAACCAGTTTTCACTCGATTGTTCCCCAATGCTCCGTGGGGGTTCGGTCGCGGCTACGGATAGCGGAAATGCCAGGGCCTGGGAGTGTCTTTGTTGATGAGAATTATAAATGTTCGTTTTCATGAGATATTGAGAGATATGCTACTTACCTTTGGTAATGAGTCTCGATTTGTGTCCCTATGTGAGAAAGAGTTATCGGCTTTAAAATTTTGTTCGGAAGGGGAGAGAGTGAGAGAGAGAGATAGAGAGAGAGAGAGACTGATATATGTCTGTTTGTGTGTGCGTGTGTGCGTGTGTGTGTGTGTGTGTTTGTTTGTGTGTGTGTGTGTTTGTTTGTTTATGTTTGTGTGTTTGTGTGTTTGTGTGTGTGTGTGTGTGTGTGTGTATCTGTATGTGTATGTGTTTGGGTTTATGTATCTAGGGCTTTCTGTTGTTCGGTTTTCCTCAACTACGAGTCACATAACACTCATGCAATTAGCATCAATCTTCCTACAACATACACATCGCTCTACAAAGTACTCCAGGCTAATGTAAAAGTCAAGAACGAAGTCAAGCCCTGACATCTCGGGTGCGAAAGCCAGGTGGAAGAAAGCAACTCGGAATAGCGACGTCGGCCACTCACGGGTCGGGGCGGCCGAAAGAATCGATTCCGGCGCCGACTTCCGAAACTACAGTACAAATTGTGCCTCAGTCTTGATTGTCTGGAACAGACGTAAATGACGACGTTCCGCTATAAAAGTGTATTTAAAGTCTATCGGTATTCGATAAGTCGTTCCTTCTCCCTTGTGTTTGGCTGCCGAAATATTACGAGCTGGATATTACTTTTTTCTTTGGTATATTTATAGGACTTTGCATCCATGTATAAGACTTTTCCATGAACCATTATAAATGATATCATTTCATTTTTTGTGTAAGATTAACTCTTACGTCATATGTTTTGCCAATTGATATGAATTGACAATTGAATGAAACCACTCAAGTGTTACCTGGTTTTATTTCATCTCTCTCTTTGGAATACCGACGGCATTGTAGCCAGTGAATGGTACACATTAATGGAGAAAGGTTATACGATAGAAAAAAAGTAAATCTGCACGGAACATGCTCTAATAAAATAGTGTGGTGAGTTTGCACAAGTTGCACAGTACGTCAAAAAAAAAAAAAAAAAAAATCTTAAAGTTGTTTTAAGTACCACGCCATTGCCAGTAGCCAGTGTAAGGAACTTCACTCCTGCTCTTGAACAATCAGGTGAGACCAGAGGGATAACTGGGAGACGCCGCAGTTGAAGCTATCCTATTCATAAGAACAACTAAGAACTCAAAAGACTTGGAGAGTATACCAGGAAACGGTGCTTTGTAAATTGTTGATTTCATTTTAGCTTTCTCCCGCCATGTAACAACAAAGATTTGCTTTTCATTTTTGTAACCGTATGAATAGCGTTGTGGCCACTATATCTGGTTTAGCCATTAGTCCCTTAAACCAAATTTCGTTTTATTTCTGTTGCTGTTGAATAGTGTAGTACCAACAGTGTACCCTTTTATATCAGATATCAATGATTTAGCATGCACACACACAAACACACAC
>BOPN01008400.1:40000-45451 GCA_017312705.2 Penaeus japonicus | reverse complement strand
ATATGTGTTTGTGTGTGTGTGTGTGTGTGTGTGCATATATTAAATAAAAAAGTGTCCCTTTATATACCACGAATAAAATCGAATCGTTCTTTCCTTCAACAGAAGATAAGACGCGTCTCTATCGCTTAGGCGTGGGAATGGGTGTCTGCGTCTGTCCACCGTGTCCGATCCTCAGAACGAATATCAACATACATAGATGGATAGAAGAATAAATGGGGAGAGAGAAGGAGAGAGAGAGAGAGAGAGAGAGAGAAAGCTAGAGAAAAAGAGAAAGAGGGGGGGAGAAATAGAATGAAAAGGGGATAGGGTAGAGATAGTGAGAGAGGAACGGAGGTAGAGAGGGAGAGAAGGAGAGATAGAGGGAAAGGGAAGGAAAGAGAGAGAAAGAGAGAGAGCTTGAGATAGATAGATAGACATTATCATCAGTAACGTCACAACACCAGTATCATTCACATTATAACCCCAACATTATCATTATTATAATTCATCATTATCCTTATTATTATTATTATTATTATCATCATCATCAGTATCATTATCTATTATAACTGTTATTATCACTATTGTCATCATTGTTATTCTCATTATTAATATCGAAGTGATCATCATCATCCTCAGCACTATCATTACTGATATCATAATCATCATTATCATTACCATTACTTTCGGCATCATCACTATTAATGTCCTTTTGTTGAGCTCATCCTGCGTTGCCTCGGCCCCTCTATATAAGTATGTAAATACATCACCGAAATGGGGGCGGGGTCGATGTGACGATGAATGTGGCAGTTCAACTTTGCCTAAACGAAAAATTCCTGGGATAATCTTGCCTGTTGTCCCTCTGAAGCATTACAGCAGCTGAAGGTGATTTCAAAAAGGGACTTACAGAAATGTTTCCAATCAGTGAGGTTGACGCTGAGCAGGTTCAACAGCCGCATCCACCCTCCTCGTCCAGCCATGAGGGTTTCTCCTAGCGAGCCCTTGGCAGGGGCATGGCTGATCCTACTTCCTCACGATAGGTCTGACCGATTTGCTCAAGCCGCGACCTCCTTGCTCGTCCCACAGGTCTCCTCCACCCGGGGTAGTCTGTTGGAAACAATTTGAAGGGCGGAATTGTACACATATAGTCAAGTCAAGTGTCCTTATAGCCTGAGTTGCCGGTCATGGATATCGTAACAGGATCTATAACAGTGGCACAGTACAGTCGTTGGCTGGACGCATGAGACTGCCTATGATCTAATGTAAGGACCTGTTGCAAGAAATATCAAGACAAGCCTTCTAAGGCACTGTATGAAGTACAGCTTTTGCTGCCACATAGCAGACGTAATATCAGGACCGTGAAGATATGGAGTTTGAACTATTTGCACAGGTAGCGGCATCTCCAAATACTCTTCTCGCGTCGAGTGACTCCTAGCACCAGGCCAGTCCGTTTGTTTACTTCCTGGTCTGATAGCACAGAGTCATGAGCTGCTCTACCATGGCATGTAAAACTCTATGTGACTTCAATGTCTTTGCAACAAGTATGTACCTAATGTGCAGGTTCTCTTAGGAGAAACAAAAGTCTGGATCTTGGTTTTGGTCCAAGAGACGTCACTGTGGAGTGCATTCATAAATTCACATAAGATGACAGCATTCATCAGCAAATTAAAAGACAGTGACTTTGATGTTACCAACTGTTGCTCCACACTGAAATTGAATGACAGCTGTACCCGTTATCCAATCCATGCAAATTTTGGAAAGCATTGGTTCAAATCAGATCCCAATCACCAGCCAGTTGTGCTATGGGACATGCATCTTTAGTGTCCCCTGTGGGATTAAGTCCTGCTTTGTCCCTGGTCACCCATGGACTCCAGAGATGCAGTAAGTGTTTCATGTGTGAAGGCATCCCACAGTGTTACATTACCTACATTACATCATTGTACTAGGTCCTAAGATGCAAGATAGGGTGCTAATACCGGGAACCGAGATCCTCACTTACTGGGGCTCCCACATCAACTCCCGAGCTGTGGGGACTGACAGACATCTTGTAGCCATCTCGGACACCGCACTTAAGTCACTCAGTGCAATGCAGATATCCCATCAAGGACAAATGCCTGACAGAGATGTGTGTGTAAAATTGAGCATCTTTTTTCACATCAAGTTTATATACATAGGTAGGAGCAAGAAGCTCAACGAGTGGTTCAGTTGCAATATTACACATTTAACTGGAGCTACCTCTACTACCAAAGTCAGCAGTCGACTGGAAATGAGTGGCCAGAGACGGGGACCGTTACTGCGGCCCGGCCGGCAATCGCACCGCTGCTAGGTCTTCTCTCCTCCGAGACGGCAGCCACCCTCGGCTGTCTGTTCCCCCGATGAAAGTGGCTGTCGATCATCCTGATGCAAAAAGCGGATTATTCCATGCCCCAACCAGCCAGCCTGTTGGAGGTTAAACCTTGGCCTGTCACTCAGAGTGGTTGCCACCTCTGCCATACTCCCCAGCCTCGCCTGAAATAAAGGTGGGCGGTGGGAGACAGTGCATGGTATTCGCATGCTGGATTTACCCCACACGCACACTGGGTTGGCGCCCACGTGACGTCAGTCTGCGAAATTGGTAAAACAGAAAATAGAGCATCTTCAATAAATATTAGTTCGCCTACATATTTCTAGACATGATTTGATATAATTTGTTCTCTCTTGAACATACCTCCAGACTATAGAACATAAGTGAATACCTGATATCCGCCGCGTGACGTCACAACACAGTTTACCCCCCCCCCCACCATCCATTCATTTGAGTAATTGCCGGTAGGTCTCTCAGGGACAGGGGTTGGCATCAGGCCATGGTGTGTCCCTTCGCCGGTGGGCCGTGACGCGCCGCACCGAGATCCTCCACTGTTTTGCCGGAACCACCAGGTGTCCAAGTGACTCGGGTGGCCACGAGGAGGCAGTGCAGAACTCTTAACGCTGGAGAGACCCTGGGAGAGACTACCCATTGGCAAGGGAGGCTTAACACATGTATATACATATATATATATATATATATATATATATATATATATATATATATATATATATATATATATATATATATATATATATATATATATACATAAATAGATAGACAGACACACACACACACACACACACACACACACACACACACACACACACACACACACACACACACACACACATACACACACACACACACACGCACACATGCACACACACACACACACACACACACACACACACACACACACACACACACACACACACACACACACACACACACACACACACACACACACACACACGCATATATATATATATATATATATATATATATATATATATATATATATATATATGTATATATAGAGAGATAGATATAGATATATGTATATAAATGTATATATGTATCTATATATATATATATATATATATATATATATATATATATATATATATATATATATGCATGTATGTATATATGTATATGTGTATGTGTATATATATACATACATACATACATACATATATATATATATATATATATATATATATATATATATATATATATATATATGTATATATATATATATATATATATATATATGCATATGTATATATATATATATATATATATATATATATATATACATATATACATATTATATATATATATATATATATATATATATATATATATATATATATATATATATTATAATTGCCCTATGATTGTTTTGCGCACACACGTGCACTAGAAAACAGAAATGCACAAGCAAACATTCTTGTGTGTGTGTATATATATATATATATATATATATATATATATATATATATATATATATATATATATATATATATATATATATATATATATATATATATATATATATATATATATACATATATATATGCTCATGGCACCATTACCAGTATCTCCATGCCATCGTAACCCTCAAAGGAAACGAGATGCGTTCGAAAAACAAAAAGAAAAGGAAAAAATCAAGTTGGTCCAGCGAGAGCTCATGGCTGGTAATGGTAAATAACAAGACAGAGTTTAACAGAAGCACCAGTTGACAAATGGGTCAAACGAAGTTGGCCGGAGGATGCCCAGCGTCACGTATGGTTCCCATTTCTCATTACATAAGGGTGTCATAAGGACAGGAGGGTTATAGGGTCATATGAACTCATGCGCTGTGCATAGCTCTCCTTGCTCTCACTCACTCATTACTCCTCCCCTCCGCCATTCCCCTGTTCTGTGAGTGCACGAGTACTCGACAACGCATCTTTTTTCAGTGAGTATCGATCTTTTCCAAAGTTTGTTGTCACTTGGGGGGAAATAGTTGAACGGATTTAGGTCACGAGGACACAGTCAAGGGATGTGAACCAACGTGGTGGGTCAACGTCGCGTCATTTCCTATGAAATAATAAGGTCGGGGATCGTAGCAGGATGTGAACTATTTATGTGACGAAAAGTCTGGCCTTCTTAAAGAAATTGTTCTTACAATGTATAGGAAGAGAAAGAAAACAGTCCTTTTTATGACTAAATGGCGGATTTTAGTCCTTTCTCTCTTCATGTGGTTGTGGAAGCCAAGGCTATACAGCATTGACTGGTAATTAGATGAGCATATACAGTTATAACTGGACTGACCGAAATCTGAGAATATGCTTTAACCCCTCCCTAAAAATGACCCACTGAAAAGCAGATAACCCAGCGGTCCCCCAACCGCCATTAGCCTCCTCCCTCCAAACCCAACGACCTAAACCGTCGTTCAAAATATATTGAGAAGGAGGGAGAGAGCGAGGAGAGGAGAGGGGGAGAGCATGTCTGAGATCGCCAATAAAGTGCTGAGGAAATAGTCATTAGGATGTGGGCAATAGTTCTCCACAGGGTCAGGGTGAGGCCGGTCGCAGCCACCGCTTCCTCCCGCGCTCTCTGTGTCTCTCCGACGCAGACATGAAGATCCCTCTGGCGCTCATCATGGCCGTCTGCTGCAGTCTGGGCAGGTGAGTATCGCGAGGGGAGGCGCCACAGTGCCAGGACCTTGCGCTAGGGCCTGGGGCGTGTGCGCAGAGCGTGGAGCCCTCCCTGCCTTGTGCCTGCGCTCTCTTCCCGGAGTTCGTCCTCGCGGCAAGTACTCGAGGAGGGAGAGGGAGGAGGAACGGGCGGAGTAAACACTCCAACGGCTCGCCTCCTCCTCGCCCCCCTCCTCTCTATTCTCCCTCACCCCCCCCCCCCCACTTCCACTTATAACTGCAACTAGGCACCCTCCTCCGCCTGCTCATGCACCATCATCCTTCTCCTCCTCCTCCTACTACTACTGGCCTTTCATCCTCCTCCTCCTCCTATGCCCCCTTCCTCCTCTTTCACCTCCTCAAGTCCCCTCCTCCGCCTCTTTCCCGTCCCTCTCTCCCTCTCTCCCTCTCTCCCCCTCCCCTTCTCTCTCTCTCTCTCTC
>BOPN01008400.1:20000-25000 GCA_017312705.2 Penaeus japonicus | reverse complement strand
CATTAGATCATGGTTGTGGTAACAGTTATGATAGTAGTGAATATGATGATAATTCTGATAATAATACCGATATTAGTGCTAATCATACGTCCGGCAGCGGGATGCATCGACCCTCCCGGCAACAACGGCGTGGCGGATATTATCGTACAGGCCCTGGAAGCCGCCCGACCCCTCCTTGTGTCAGGGATCCCTAGCCTGGGTATCCCCCCTCTGGACCCCCTAGGCCCCCTGCCGAAGATCCCCTTCAGTGTGGACACCAGCGGACTCTGGTAGGGCGTCCTCTTCTTTACCCTGTCGCTTTTCCCCTCATGTTGGTTACACCACGTTTTGTATTTGTAATTATTTGTACTATCATAATGTCTACCTATCAGTCATGTTGGCTATTTCATTTCACTTATATTATATTCATCTGTCCAGTGACTAATTAATTACTTGAATGATGCGAGTGTCATTTTTTCGCGTTTGGTGTTTAGAATGAATTAAAATTGACTTTAACTCCTCACACAGGCTCATCAAAAATTAAAACCCGTTTCTCATTCCCTCCTGCTATTCCTTAGACTTCCGGTTCTTAGTTGTCATCGTCATCTAAGTTCTTATTCTTATTCGCCTCCACTATTTATTATTTTTCTCTCTCTTCATAAAATGCTGACGTTGCTGACGACACTATGCAATGTGGTGATTCCGGATATGGTGACAACACGATGACATGGTGCTACACGACGTTGGTGCCATGCACGATATGCAACACGCGCACTGTGGTACCACACGGAATGGTGCCATGCACGACATACCACCACACTTGAGACGCTACGATCCGTTTTGCCTCACGCAATATGCTTCCACACAAACTATGGTACCACGCGACATGCTACCATACAACATATCACCACGCCTTATGGTCCCACCTACCCCACTGCTGCGGCACCACACGATATGGTGCCGCAGGCTCGAGGGTATGGTGAACGAAACATACGTGAGGAACCTGGCCCAGTTCGTGACGTGTTCCGTGAACCTGACCTTCGGGCTGGCGCAGAAGTTCGACATCGAATTCCGACTCGACAATTTCCACATGGACGGCTTCTACGACGTGGACGGCCTCGCGCTCTCGCTCTTCCCCATCTTCGGCAATGGGGGGTTCAGGTAAGGAGGGGGGAGGGGCGGAGGGGCGGAGGGGCGGAGGGGCGGAGGGGCGGAGCGAGGGAGGCAGGGAGGGAGGGAGGGTAAGAAAGAGACAGGGAGGGAGGGAAGCAGGGAGAGAGAGTAAGGGCAGGAGGGAGGGTAAGAGAGAGACAGGGAGGGAGGTAAGAAAGAGACAGGGAGAAGCAGGGAGAGAGAGTAAAAAGACAGGGAGGGAGGGTAGAGAGAGACAGGGAGGAGGTAAGAAAGAGACAGGGAGGAGAAGCAGGGAGAGAGTAAAGGCAGGAAGGGAAGGGTAAAGAGAGAGGCAAGGGAGGGAGGGAGGAGGGTAGAAAGGAACCCAGGGAGGAAGCAGGAGAGAAGGCAAAAAGAACAGGAGGGAGGGTAAGAGAGGAGACAGGAGGAGGTAAGAAAGGGACAGGGAGGAGGAAGCAGGGAGAGAGAGTAAAAAGAGACAGGAGGGAGGGTAAAGAGAGAGAGAGACAGGGAGGAGGGGAGGGGAGGGTAGAAAGAGACAGGGAGAGGGAGGAAGCAGGGAGAGAGAGAGAGAGTAAAAAAGAGACAGGGGGAGGGTAAGAAGAGACAGGGAGGGAGGGAAGCAGGAGAGGTAAAAAGAGACAGGGAGGGAGGGTAGAGAGAGAGAGACAAGGAGGAAGGTAAAGAAGAAGACAGGGGAGGGAAGCAGGGAGAGAGAGAGTAAAAAGAGACAGGGAGGAGGGGTAAAAGAGAAAAGACAGGGAGGAGGAGGAGGGTAAGAAAGGGGCAGGGAGGGAGAGGGGAAGCAGGGAGAGAGTAAAGACAGGAGGGAGGGTAAAAGAGAGAGAGGAGGGCCCAAGGGAGGGAGGAGGGAGGGTAAGAAAGAGACAGGGAGGAGGGAAAGCAGGAGAGAGAGAGTAAAAGGGACAGGGAGGGAGGGTAAAAGAGAGAGACAGGGAGGGAGGGAGGGGGAGGGTAAGAAAGAGACAGGGAGGGAGGAGAGCAGGGAGAGAGGTAAAAAGAGCCAGGGAGGGGTAAGAAAGAGACAGGGAGGGAGGGAAGCAGGGAGAAAGTAAAAAAAGGGAGCAGGGAGGAGGAGCAAAGAGAGAACAGGGAGAGGAAGAGTAGAAAAGACAGGGGGAGGGAGGAAGCAGGGAGAGAGAGAGTAAAAGAGACAGGGAGGGAGGTGAAAGAAGACAGGGAGGGAGGGAAAGCAGGGAGAGAGAGTAAAAAGGGGAGCAGGGAGGGAGAGGGTAAAAGAGAGAGAGAGACAGGGAGGGAGGGTAAAAGAGAGAGACAGGGAGGGAGAGGGTAAAAGAGAGAGAGAGACAGGAGGGAGGGAGGGAGGGTAGAAAGAGACAGGGAGGGAGGGAAGCAAAGGAGAGAGAGTAAAAAAGAGACAGGGAGGGAGGGTAAGAAAGAACTGAGGGGAGGGAGGAAGCAGGGAGAGAGAGTAAAAAAGAGACAGGGAGGGAGGGTGAGAGAGAGAGAGACAGGGAGGGAGGGGTAAGAAAGAGACAGGGGGAGGGTAAAAGAGAGAGACAGGGAGGGAGGGGAGGGTAGAAAGGGCAGGGAGGGAGGAAGCAGGGAGAGAGTAAAGAGACCGGGGAGGGAGGGTAAGAAGAAAGAGGGCAGGAGGGGGGAGGGAAGAGGGAGAGAGAGAGAGAGAGAGAGAGAGTAAAAGAGACAGGGAGGAGGTAGAGAGACAGGGGAGAGAGGGTAAGAAAGAAAGAGACAGGGGAGGGTAAAGAGAGGAGCAGGAGGGAGGGAGGGAGGGTAAAGAAAGAGACAGGGAGGGAGGGAAGCAGGAAAGTAAAAGAGACAGGAGGAGGGTAAAAGGAGAGAGACAGGAGGGAGGGAGGGAGGGTAAGAAGAGACAGGGAGGGACGGAAGCAGGGAGAGAGTAAAAAAAGAGACAGGGGGGAGGGGAGGGTAAAGAAAGAGACAGGGAGGGAGGGAAGAAGCAGGGAGAGAGTAAAAAAGAGACAGGGAGGGAGGGTAAGAGAGAGACAGGAGGGAAGGTAAAGAAAGAGACAGGGGAGGGGAAGCAGGGAGAGAGAGTAAAAAAGAGACAGGGAGGGAGGGTAAAGAAGAAAGACAGGGAGGGAGGGAGGGGAGGGTAAGAAAAGAGACAGGGAGGGGGAGGGAAGCAGGGAGAGAGAGTAAAAAGGGCAGGGAGGAGGGGGTAAAAAGAGAGAGACAGGGAGGGAGGGAGGGAGGGTAAGAAAGAGACAGGGAGGGAGGGAAGCAGGGAGAGAGAGTAAAAAAGAGACAGGGAGGGAGGGTAAAAGAGAGAGAGACAGGGAGGGAGGGAGGGAGGGTAAGAAAGAGACAGGGAGGGAGGGAAGCAGGGAGAGAGAGTAAAAAGAGGGCAAGGGGGAGGGAGGGTAAGAAAGAGACAGGGGGAGGGAGGAAGCAGGGAGAGAGAGTAAAAAGAGACAGGGAGAGGGAGGTAAAGAGAGACAGGGAGGAGGAGGGGGAGGGTAAGAAAGAGACAGGGAGGGAGGGAAGCAGGGAGAGAGAGTAAAAAAGAGACAGGGAGGGAGGGTAAGAAAGAGACAGGGAGAGAGAGTAAAAAAGAGACAGGGAGGGAGGGTAAAGAGAGAGAGAGACAGGGAGGGAGGGGTAAGAAAGACAGGGGAGAGGGAGGGAGGGGGTAAGAAAGACAAAGGAGGGAGAGGAAGCAGGGAGAGAGAGAGTAAAAAAGAGACAGGGAGGGAGGGTAAGAAAGAGACAGGGAGAGGGAGAGAGAGCAGGGAGAGAGAGTAAAAAGAGGTAGGGGGAGGGGAGGGTAGAGAGAGAGAGACAGGAGGGAGGGAGGGTAAGAAAGAGACAGGGGGGGAGGGTAAAGAGAGAGAGACAGGGAGGGGAGGGAGGGGAGGGTAAGAAAGAGACAGGGAGGGAGGGAAGCAGGGAGAGAGAGTAAGAGACAGGAGGGAGGTAGAGAGAGACAGGGAGAGAGGGGTAAGAAGAGACAGGGGGGAGGGGTAAAAGAGAGAGACAGGGAGAGGGGAGAGGTAAGAGAAAGAGACAGGGAGGGAGGAAGCAGGAGAGAGTAAAAGAGACAGGGAGGGAGGGTAAAAGAGAGAGAGACAGGGAGGGAGGGAGGAGGGTAAGAAAGAGGGCAGGAGGGGGAAGCAGGGAGAGAGAGTAAAGAAGAGACAGGAGGGAGGGTAAGAAAGAGACAGGGAGGGAGGGAAGCAGGGAGAGAGAGAGCTAAGGAGCAAAGGGAGGGAGGGTAAGAAAGACAGGGAGGGAGGGAGGGAGGGTAAGAAAGAGACAGGGAGGAGGAAGCAGGGAGAGAGAGTAAAGGGCAGGGAGGGAGGGGTAAAAGAGAGAGAGAGAGACAGGGAGGGGGAGGGAGGGGGAGTGAGAAAGGAGAGACAGGGGAGGGAGGGAAGCAGGGAGAGAAGTAAAAAGAGACAGGGAGGGAGAAGGTCAAAGAGAGAGACAGGGGAGGGGGAGGGAGGTAAGAAAGAGACAGGGAGAGAGGGAGGGAAGCAGAGGGAGAGAGAGTAAAAAGAGACAGGGAGGGAGGGTAGAAAGAGACAGGGAAAGGAGGGAGGAAGCAGGGAGAGAGAGAGAGGCTAAAGAGACAGGGAGGGAGGGTAAAAGAGAGAGAGACAGGGAGGGAGGGAGGGAGGGTAAGAAAGAGACAGGGAGGGAGGGAAGCAGGGAGAGAGAGTAAAAAAGAGACAGGGAGGGAGGGTAAGAAAGAGACAGGGAGGGAGGAAGCAGGGAGAGAGAGTAAAAGGGCAGGGAGGGGAGGGTAAAGAGACCCAGGGAGGGAGGGTAAAGAGAGGGTAGGGAGGGGGAGGGAGGGAGGAGCAGAAAAGAGACAGGGAGGGGGAGGAAGCAGGGAGAGAGAGAGTAAAAAGAGACAGGGA
>BOPN01008400.1:10000-12500 GCA_017312705.2 Penaeus japonicus | reverse complement strand
CTATTAGTATCGTCTTTGTCAATGGTGTTATCATAATCTATAACACTTATTTTTTCTTTTACGTATCTCTCCATATATATCAGTGTTGATGAGTAAATCCATTAGGTTAGCGTAGTAGGCCGTCAAATAAAAGAATCCTAGAAAATAACGCATGCCCCAAAGGACGCGTCTCATGCACTGGATGTGTTCCCGCACCTTACTCAGATCCCCACATCAAACTGTTCCTCATACTCTTACCATCCCAATCAATGAATTAATAAATGTACTGAAAAGTAAATAGTTAAATGGATAAAGAAATATATAGATAGGTCTATAAATAAGTAAATCGATAGACATATATAATCAATTAATAGATAGATAAATAGAATAACCAACGACTAGATAAACAGACAGATAGGTTAATAAACAATAAGATGAATGACAAGATGAATGACGTCGTCCTAAACCGTCGCAGGGCGTCGCGGAGCTGTCCGACGGGCGGCTGACGGGGCTGGCCACGCTCCACAGGGACGGCACTTGCACCCTGGACAAAGTGGCTGACTGGCTCTTCCTCTACGCGAATGTAGCGGTGGAGAACCTCGGGGTAAGTGGACGAGGATGGGGACGGAAAGGGCAAGAATGGGGAAAGAGGAAATGAATTGAGGTGCGTGAGGGGAGAAAGAGAGAGGAATCTGGCCGAAAGGGGTTTCCTGCAAGGATTTGGTTTCCTTTGCTTGGAACCTCTGGATATTTTCTCTGATCTTGTCTGATTCATTTTTTTTTGTTTTTGGGTTTTCTTATATCCCCAATCAGTCTCCCTGATTTTTCTCTCTCACACTCACACTCTCACTCTCACTCTCACTCTCACACTCACACTCACACTCACACTCACTCTCACTCTCACTCTCACTCTCACTCTCACTCTCACTCTCACTCTCACACTCACACTCACACTCACACTCACACTCACACTCACTCTCACTCTCACTCTCACTCTCACTCTCACTCTCACTCTCACTCTCACTCTCACTCTCACACTCACACTCACACTCACACTCTCACACACTCTCTCACTCTCTCACCTCTCCACACTCCCCCACTCCCTCTCCACTCTGCTCTCACTCTCTCACTCTCCCTCTCTCACTCTCTCTCACTCTCTCTCTCACTCACACTCTCACTCTCACTCTCACTCTCACACTCACACTCACACTCACTCTCACTCTCACTCTCACTCTCACTCTCACTCTCACTCTCTCACTCTCTCACTCTCACTCTCCCACACTCCCCCTCCTCCCACCCTCTCACTCTCACTCTCTCACTCTCACTCTCCTCTCTCTCTCTCATCTCTCACTCACTCCCACCTCACCCTCTCCCTCTCCTCTCACTCTCACTCTCACTCCTCCTCTCCTCTCACTCACTCTCACTCACCTCACACTCACCTCACACTCACACTCACACTCACACTCACACTCACACTCACCTCACACTCACACTCTCACTCTCACTCTCACTCTCACTCTCACTCTCTCTCTCTTTCTCTCTTTCTCTCTTTCTCCTCCTCCCTGAGTGTCTGTATGTGCATTACACATCCACTTCCCTTTCCGTTCACCTATACTCATAGATCACTCACATGTAACCATTTGGCCCAAGCCTACTCACCGTCCACCTTGCCTCCCTCCTCCCCCACAAGGTACACTATACCGGGAGTGTGGTGTCGAGCGGCACGACGGCGGTAGTGGAGGTGGACGCGACCATCAGCAGCATCGCGATATATTTCGTTGCTCGCGGTGATATTTACAGCCTCCAGGCGGATCTCGATCAGTTCGTCATCTCGGAGTTCGGGTGAGTGGGAGACCGGCTTTGTTTTTTTGTTGTTTGTTCAACCATTCACTTATTATACATTTACACATTTACCTAGATTCATGTTTCCATTCATCATTGTTGGTGTTTTTTTTATTATATATAATCTAATGTTTTGATTGTTTATTTTCTATTTGTACTATTCTGTGAATCACCATTTTTTCCCTTGGATAGCATGTTTTTCCTATTTGCTAACGCCTAGAAGGTATGGCAAATGGCTAATATTTCCTTCAGACTTTGCTTTTGTGACCAGGATAATAATGTTTCTGAAATTTACCAGTCATATTGTGGCAGAAACAAAGCTCATCCTGATGGGAGAAGGAGCGTGAAAAAGTGGTGATGGTTTTTCTGATTTGCGACATGCACACGCTCATCTCCCAAGCTCCACTGCTTGAGTCTCGAGGTCGAAGGCTCGTTTAGGGCTTTCCGGCTGGGCTTTTCTCCTCAGCTCCACCTCTATTCTCTGGCTCTGCACCTCCTCTGATTCGCTGCTGCCTCTCAAGACGCCTGCTCTCTCTTTGGAGGAGAGGGGGGGGGGGCTCAGGGCAGCGTGGCTGGGGCGATGGATGGCGCTCACAAAAACAACGTTCGAAAAACAATGTTAAAGATAGAGATAGTTAGTAGAGATCATGAACAAAAACGAAAATGGAAACCAAAACAA
>BOPN01008400.1:2500-5000 GCA_017312705.2 Penaeus japonicus | reverse complement strand
GGTCGATGGGGTAGTGGTAGATGCAGGAGCTGGGGATGGAGTGGTAGCGGGGACAGAGGCAGGGACTGGGGTGGGCACAGGAGTGGCATTAGGTGCTGAAACGGGGTTGGGAGAAGGAGCAGAAGCAGGATTGGGGGATGCAGCATTGGTCTTGTCATACTCAGTCAAAATGGAGTCATGATTGACCAGTTTTACAGCTGTGGTAAAAGGAGTGGGTTGGCTGGGTGCATCTAATGGTGAGGAATCCACATCCATTGGTGCATCTGGAGTTTTGGCCGACTCTGAGGCTTGTGCTGTAGTTGGTGGGGGTGATGATGGTGGTGAAGGGCAAGGTGATAATTGGGGAAATTCATTTTGCACTTGGGCTACATTAAATAACACCTGTGACAACTGAGACGCAACATAGGTATCAAGTATCTGGCTCATGACCAATGTCAATAGTCTGTTTTCACAATTAGCTAAAACCCGAGCATTGGCTGGCACTCGTGAGAGGTGCACCAGTGTGTTGGCAGCCCGCCGCACCATGTCCAGGCTGGTCCCCATCAGCTCAGGGTTTTCCTTGAGGGCACTCACACCCTGCACATTAGCCACATTCATCGCCGCAGCCTCTGCCTCCTCAATGAAAGCCACCAGGAGAGAGACGCACCCGTTCTGCATGGCTATGACTCTAGCCACACCAGAGTCTGCAGCTGAGAAATAGTGGAGGAGGTTGATGGAGAACTCACGTAAAACCTGATCCTCTCCACGGCACATGAAGCGGGTCAGCTGGCCGCACAGGCTGTCTAACCGTGTGAAAGGTGGTGTAGCTAGAACTAAGTCTGTGTTTTGGTCCAGCACACAGAGCTTAACAAGGGCCTCCAGGGCGAGACGCTGAGGTGATAACGCAGACTGAGGTGACGTTCCACCACCTGGGAAGGGGTCCTGGCCATAAGAGGCAGAACAGGTGGCCCAGTGCAGGAGGCCGTTTAACAAGGGCCGTGAGATCTCTTCTGGGTAAATAGACAAATCGAGAGAGCCTGCCATGTTGGCCAGGGTGACCAGCGTGTTCTCATGCACATGGTGGAGGTAGGGCCACCACCAGTGCGTGTCCGGAGCCAGGGAGCTGCACCAATCGCTTAGGTCCGCCTCCTCATCACGGTCGTAGTGAGCCGTGGAAGGGGTGCGTTTGGGGTGCTCATGGTGCAGCAGGATTGTCTTGCCAAGTAAGGCTAGCAGGGATGCACACTTGCTCATCACCTCTTCATTTCCTGGAATAAAGGACAGATTCCGGATCACAGTACCCACGCACATGACACGTCGACCTAACCAGTCCTGACCCTCAGTAGTTGTGCTTAATGATGCTTCATCTGGACTCCACGATTCCTCCTCTAGATCCTCATGGGGTCTTTTGAATCCTCCACTTTCCCTCTTGGAGCCACTGCTTTCACGCCTTTCTAATTTTTCTTTAGATTCTGGCTTATTTTGAGATACTTCCTCTTGTTTTCTCTCAGTTAACTTATCACTACTTGGTTCCTGTTTCACCACAACACTACAGTCTACATGCACTTCATTGTCCTTTTTCAACACACACACTTCCTTTGTCTCCTTTTTCTTATTGTCACTATGGTCCTCCATTGGTTCCTTCTTTAACTTCTTAAATATTTCATCTAGTTTGCTCTTCCTTGCATTATTAACTCTATTTATCCTTTGACTGAAAAGTTTGTCTGTTGACTCAGTATCTTTGGAGTTGTCACACTTTTCTCTAGAAATAAGGTCCTCCATCTTCTCCACCTTCTTTTCCTTTAATTCTGCCAACACGTCCACCACTTTCTCCTTCTTACTCTTTTCCTCTTTCTTCACTTCCACTACCACTTCCCTCTTGATCTCCACCACCTCCTCCTTGACCTCCAGCAGCTTCTCCTTCTTGAGGGACATCTCCTCAATCCTTCCATCCTTGCAGGGCATGAGGCGAGTGAAGGGCAGGGGGGGCACCGAGCTCTGCATGCTGCAGATAATGTGGGCGGTGCACTCGCCTCCTCCCACTGACCAGGTGTCCACACCTGAGCTAAAACCCTCCCATTTGTCCCACTCGCGGCTGCCTTCACGCATGAATAGCTCACCGTCCCGCTTCACAAACTTGACCGTCTTGCCTGTCTTGGTGATCAGGGTGAAATCCTCAGCCCCTTTCAGGATCTCCTCCTTGTTCTGCAGGTCATGATCCTCTAACTTGCCTAGGTCTAGCTCAAGGGTGGGCGATGGTGGTGGCCGCAAGTACCAGGGTCTGTCTGAGTCATCGTGCTGCATGGCCTGTTGACAAATTATGACTTTTGAATGCCTGAGAAGCTGGGGGAACAGTATAAGCAGTCTTATACTGAATTAATCAATACATATCTATAAATATATGTGCATGTGTGCATTATCTCTACATAATCAATACACTTCAGGAAAGTGTAGTACCAAGGAACCAACAACTCACCTTGACCCTCTTGTTAGCCCCTGTGGCCTTCTCATCACTGCCAAG
>BOPN01008399.1:35000-45473 GCA_017312705.2 Penaeus japonicus | reverse complement strand
CACACACACACACACACACACACACACACACACACACACACACACACACACACCCCTCTACCTTGTTTGCGGAGGCGGCGTGAGCGGCACACAAATCAGGGAGCAGCAAGCCGTTCGCTGGCGTTGGCGGTGTTAAAGGCGATGTAAGAAGGTCACATAATAAGGCGACGGGAAAAGGAAAAGGTGAACGTCTTTTTTTTTTATTTGTCCTCTTTCTCCTTTTTCCTCTTTTTTTTTGTTAGGTCGGAAGAAGGCTTGGCGAGGTTGAGGTTGAGGAAAACTAGGTGGGTAGGTAGGTAGGTTGATGAGTTGGTTAGGGTTCTGACAGGCAGGTAGGCAGGCAGGCAGGCAGGCAGGCAGAAAGAAAGACAAACAGACAGACAGACAGAGACAAAGAAATTTACAGACTTATAGACACACACGCGATAGGGCTAAAAGCGTGCCCTGACATGGCAGAGGCACTGTGCCGAAGATGAAGGTCAAGTTAGAAAAAAACATGTATTCTGAAGGGACTTTAGAACATGATTGGGGGCGGGTGGGGGTGGGGGGGGGATCTCGTTTGGTTTTCCTGTGTTAGCCCATTGCACTATTTGTTTTCCGTGTTCAGTGATCATTGCAACGACCTTGTTGCAGGCCGCAACCCAGGGCCGGAGGATACCAGCTCATTGAGGTACAAAGAAGCAGAAGAGAGAGAGAGAGGGTAAGAGAAAGTAGAAAAAAATATGGCGAGAGGGTAATGAGAAAGGGGCGAGAAGAGGTAGGAGGGTTGGGGGAGAACGAGGGGCCGGGTCGGGGGAGAACGAGGGGTCTTTGCGAAGCATTTTACACAATTATAAGATCGAGGCTAGTGTGATTACCCGCTAATCTCATCGGACGGCTCGCGCGCGCGCTCTCGGAACATATCGAAGGGGGGGGACTCGAGCCAGGCAGGAGAACCAGCGAACGTAAAGAAACCCCAAGCGCATTGACCCGACTTCCGTTAGGTCGTCTTTAGTCTCTTAAGATATTGCATGTGTGTGTGTGTCTCTTTTTTCCCCCCACATTTTTTTTCTTTTTTTTATTATCGTAGTACTTTCATTAGTTGCATTCCTTTTCCATTGAGAGACCTTTTTTTTGCTCGAAATTTTTTTTTTGTTGCTTCGATTGAGCGGGGATCGGGCGGGCGAGGGGAAGACAATGACACACGGACCAAAGGGCTTCGCGGTTCTTTTGTCTCCCACCCGCGGAGGAGAAACGGCGGGAGGTCGTTCTGTATAATTGGGGAATCCTCCTCCTCCTCCTCCTCCTCCTCCTCCTCCTCCTCCTCCTCCTCCTCCTCCTCCTCCTCCTCCTCCTCCTCCTCCGACAGCACGTAGGCCGTATTTAGTTTCGATGTTTGTACCCTTTTTTTCTTCTGATTTTTTTTTTTTTTTTGTAATTTGTTGTTATTTGTGATGTGTTTTTGAATGGAATTACGTTTTTTTATTTGTTTTGTTTGTCTTCTTGATTGTTATTATTGATATTTTTTTTTTTACCTTTTATTATTAGTCATTCACATTGTTAAGCCTTTCACTCTTGCTCCTCGTATAATTTCCCTTCGTCACTGTGTCTGTCAGTCGTCGTCAGCCTGTTGTGTAATCCCACGTCGTTTAAATTTAGTCGTCAGAGTTCCTCGTGTACTGCCAATTGTTTTTTAAACGGTTTTTAATGAGCGACGTTTAACTAGACGCCGATTACGTGGAGGTCAGTGGGTCCAGGCAGGGGCTGATGGGCTGATTTTGTTGTTGAAGGAGTGGTGCGGGAGAGGCGAGTCGGGGGGGGGGAAGGGGGTGGAAGGGGTGTGGGGGTAAGGAGATTGATGGTAGAGGGGTAGGGGTTGGGGTAGGGGGGTTGAAGGTAGTAGGGTAGGGTTGGGGTTGAAGGTAGTGTGGTAGGGGTAGGGGTAGGGTAGGGGGGGGGGTTGAAGGTTGAAGAGTAGGGGTAGGGTAGGGGAGGGAGTTGGAGGTAGTGGGGTAGGGGTAGGGGGTCGAAGGTAGTGGGGTAGGGGTAGGAGTAGGGGTAGGGGTAGGGGGTTGAAGGTAATGGGGTAGGGATAGGGGTAGGGGTTGAAGGTAGAGGGTAGGGTAGGGCATGTTGGCATGTCGTGAACATGTTACGACACGGGAAGGTACTCACCTGGCGCTGGGCCGTTCTTGTCGTCAGGGCGGAATGACGTGAGCAAGAACACGTGAGCGGGCGAGCGTCTTTGCCGCAAACGAGCACCTACACTTGCGCCCGTGGCACCATGTGCACGTTGGTCTGCCCGGTTGAGTATAGGTAATGGGGAAGAAAATGAGGCATGGAAGAATGCGAGTAAATTGCTTTGGCTTTGGTGTCTCCTGCCTCTCTCCTCTCCCTTTCTCTCTCTCTCTCTCTCTCTCTCTCTCTCTCTCTCTCTCTCTCTCTCTCTCTCTCTCTCTCTCTCTCTCTCTCTCTCTCTCTCTCTCTCTCTCTCTCTCTATATATACATATACATATATATATATACATACATATATGTGTATATATATATATATATATATAAATATATATATATATATATATATATATATATATATATATATATATTATGTATATATTCATATTATGTGTTTCTTTCCCTCTCTTTCTCTACCTCCCTGCCTCTCTCTACTTCTATCCCACTCTCCTTCTATTTTCCTCTCTCCTTTCCTACCTCTCCTCTCTCCCTCTCTACCTCTCCTCTTTTCCTCTCTACTTCTCCTTCTCTCCTCCTCTCCTTTCTCCATTTCTTCCTCTCTCTCCCTCTCTCCCTCTCTACCTCTTCTCATCTCCTCTCTCTCCCTCCATCTTCTACTTTCCCCCCTCTCCTCCTTTCTCCCTTTTTCCCTCACTATCTCTCCCCCTCTTCTCCTCTCTCCCTGTCCTCTCCCTCTCATCTCCCTCTCCTCCTCTTCTCTCTCTTTGTCCTTCTCTCACTCTCCTTCTTTCCCTCTGTTTCTCTCCCTCTATTTCTCTCCCTCTCTGCCTCTATTTCTCTGTCGCGCCGTGGCAACAGCGAGAGATAAGCACATAGTTAAAGGAGGTGAAAGACCCCGACCGAGTGACCGAGATCCGATGGGAATTTAGTCTCCCAAGGCCGAGTGTGCATGTGTGCGGGTGGGTTTGCGTGTGCGGGTGGGTTTGCGTGTGAGGGTGGGTTTGTGTGTGAGGGTGGGTTTGTGTGTGAGGGTGGGTTTTGTTTGTTTCTGTCGTCGGTATGGGTGTATGGATGGATGGATGCATGTGTGGGTGTATGTATGTATTTGTCTGTGGTTGTTTTTTGGGGGTCTATATGTATGTTTGTGTGTCGTAGATGCTTGGTGGGCGTAGAAGATACACTTTTATTCTCAACCCTGGGTGTGTCTGTATGTCAGTCACATTATATAGGCTTCATTGCGAATGCGGACACGGCTTTATGAAATTGTTGGTGCATTATAACATTCTTTTTTTTTAGCTGCTGCAAATGTTTATCCGTCAGCGTATACGTACGTAATTAAACAAAATATGTTTGTTTGTTTGTTTGTTGGGGGAAGCGCGCATTTTTGAACGCGTAATTTAAAAGGTATGCAATTACGTGGACCCTGGTTTATGTATGACAGGTGGAGGCCGGCGGGCGGGCGGGAGGGGGGGGGGTTGGAGGAGGGAGGGAGGGTGGAAGGGGGGGAGGCGTATTCGCGAACGAGTGGCCGTGATGAGGACGCGGTTTGTGCCAGGTCGGATTTAAACTCCTGGAGAGCTAACTGGGTCAAGGTTCTCCTTCTCCCCCCCTTCCCCCCTCCCCCCGCACACACATATTCCTCCTCCCCTCCTCCCCTGCTCTTCTGCCCTACCTGATGACTATACTGGGTCCCCCCCTCTCCTTTCTCGATCCTGTTTTTCTCTCTCTCTCCTCTCCTCTCCCTTCCTCCTTTCTCCTCTTCCTTCTTCCTCTCCATTTCCTCTCTCCTCTCTCCTCTCCTCTCCTTTTCCCCTCTCTTCTCCCTTCCTCCTCTTTCCTCTCCCTTCCTCCTCTCTCCTCTCCTCTTCTCTCCTCTTCTCCTCTCGTCTCCCTTTCTCCTCTCTCCTCTCCTCTCCCTTCCTCCTCTTCCTTCCTCCTCTCTCCTTTCCTCTTCTATCCTCTCTCTCCTTTCCTCTTCTATCCTCTCTCTCCTTCCTTGCCTACTTTATTCTCAGTTTCTCTTTACTTCTCTTAATTCTTCGTTGCCTTATTATCAGCATGTATTCTTTCTCTCTCCGTTTATTACCATTTGCAATGTTCTTTCATTTCTCCGTCGGGTTATTTTGGTCGCCCCTCTCTCTTAACTCCTCCCCTCTCTCCTTTCCCATCTCCCCATTTCTCCCCTATCCTCTCCCCTCTCTCCTTTTCCCCCTCCCCTCCCTCCTTTTCCCCATTCCCCCTTTCCCTCTCTTCTTTCCCCTCTTCCTCTCTCCTTTTCCCTCTCCCCTCCTTTCCCCCCTCACCCCTCTCTCCTCTCCCCTCTCCCCTCTCTCCTTTCCCCCATCCCCTCTCCTCTCTCCCCTTTCCCCCATCCCCTCTCCTCTCTCCCCTCTCTCTCCTTTCCCTTTTCCCCTCTCCCTCTCTCCTTTCCCCACTCCCTCTCTCCCTTCCCCATCTCCCCTCTACCATCTTTCCTTTCTGCGCAGATGGATGATGGATGTATGCGCACGGTGGCGTTTATTTGTTTATTAATTTATTTGTTTATTTATATAATTATTTGTTTATTTTGCGCACGCCGATGGTCATGCATTTTGTAATGTGCATGGCGAGCTTTTCCTAGGGAGGCGGTATGAGGGCGATGCCGGATTGGGTGGGTACCTGATAAAGTGATAAAGCGGATGATAGGGAGAGGGAAGATAAGAGAGGGATGGTGGGACCGAGAGACAACGGAAAGAGGGGAGTGGATTGAAAGGGGAAGAAGAGAGAGGAGAAGGGGAGGGAGGGGGGGGGATGTAACAGGAGGGGGAAAAAAATGGAATGATAGGACCGGGGTTTGGGTAGAGGGTGGGTAGAGGGTAGGGTAGGGTAGGTGGGGGGGAGCGGGTTGTTGGAATCGATGGACTGGTCGGCGGCGGGGGGGAAAGAGAGTGTGGGGGGGAGGGGGAGGGGGGGTATATGACTCACCGCCACCACCACCACCACGGACGCTCACGGATCGTGACTCATGGCGACTCGGTGGATTTCTTTGGGTATGGGCTGAGGGAGAGGGAGAGAGGGAGAGAGAGAGGGAGAGGGAGAGGGAGAGGGAGAGGGAGATAGAAAGAGGGAGATATAGAAGGAGAGGGAGAGATAGAGGGTGAGAGTGAGGGTGAGAGTGAGAGTGAGAGCGAGAGAAAGAGTGAGAGAAAGAGAGAGAGAAAGAGGGAGAGAAAGAGGGAGAGAAAGAGAGAGAGAAAGAGAGAGAGAAAGAGAGAGAGAAAGAGAGAGAGAAAGAGAGAGAGAAAGTGAGAGAGAAAGTGAGAGAGAAAGTGAGAGAAAAAGAGAGAGAAAAAGAGAGAGAAAAAGAGAGAGAAAAAGAGAGAGAAAAAGAGAGAGAGAAAGAGAAAGAGAAAGAGAAAGAGAAAGAGAAGAGAGAGAGAGAGAAAGAGAGAATGAACTGAATCCAGAGCACGAGTAAAGAAAAATAATAGAGATCCACCCGCGGTTAATGGAGGGGAGGGAGGAGGGGAGGGGGGTAGGAGAAAGGGAGAGGGAGATTGATGGAGTCTCTTGGATTCCTTGAGGCGAGCTGGCGATGGAGGAGTGGATGGAGTGAATGGATAGTTTTCTTCAGGGGGGGGGGGGGGGGGTTGATGGATAGGGAGAGTAGAGTCGAGAGTTAGTAGGAGGCTAGTTTGGGATAGATAGATGGATGGATGGATGAATAGATAGCTAGATGGAAGGAAGGAAGGAAGGGACGAATTAAAACATGACTGGATGGATGGATAGATGGATGGATGGATGGATGAATAGATAGCTAGATGGAAGGAAGGAAGGAAGGGACGAATTAAAACATGACTGGATGGATGGATAGATGGATGGATGGATGGATGAATGGACGGTGTCCCTGAGTGGGTGTGAAGGATGGGTAGGAGGGAGGGGGAGCGGGAGGAGGAGTTGATGGATGGGGATTGCCGGGCGAGATTTGGTGTAGCGCCGCAGGAGGGGGAGGGAGAGGGAAGAGGGAGGAGGAGGAGGGGGCGGCGGTCGAGTGAGACATCATGGCGCCCGGCCAGGTTTTGACAGTCGGGCACGTGGCCAGGAAAAAAATGGGGGGAAATGGGCGGGTGTGTGGGCGCGATGGCGTATCTCGGTAAGGAAGGAAGGAAGGAAGGATGGATGAAAGAAAGAAATGGGAGATGGGAAGGAAGGAAGGGAGGGAGGAATGAAGGAAGGAAGAAAGGAAGAAAGAAATGGGAGATAGGAAGGGCGGGGGAGAGCGGAAGACAGATAGGACGGAGAGAAAGATGGCGGAGAAGGCGCGTGAGAAACGATGGCAGGGGGAAGAGGAAGAGGAAGAGGAAGGGGCCTTTCGTGGAAGCCGAACCGGAGCTTGCTTGCTTGCTTGCTTGTTTGCTTGCTTGCTTGCACGTGGGCACTATCGGTCATACGCCCCTCCTCCTCCTCCTCTCTTCTCTTTCTCTCTTTCTTTCTTCCTTTCCTCCCTTCTTCCCATCTTCCCTTCTTCCTTCCTCCCTTCCCCTCCTTCCCTTCTGCCCTTCCTTTCTCCCCTCCTTCCCTTCTTTTCCCTTCTCTTCCCTTCCCTTCTCTCCCTCCCTCCCCTCTCTCCTCTCTCCCTTCTCCTCTTCCTTTCCTCCTCGTCCTCCAGCCCTACTTCTCTTCCTCTCCTTCTCCCCTCTTCCTCCCTTCCTCCCCTTCTCCCTTCCTCCTCCCTTCCTCCCTTCTTCCCATCCTCCTCCCTTCCTCCCCTCCTCCCCTCCCTCCGGCCTTGGTATGGCACGGGGTTCCTTATCTGACTCGACCGCGCATTATTTTCCACTGTTTGTTTCCTTAATCTATTAATCTCACACGCGGTGGTTACGTTCGCTGTCTCGGTCGCACGCACGCACGCACGCACACACGCACGCACGGCGCCTTCACCTCATTTGTGGCTGGTCTTTGGCTTTGTTTCTTCTGTTTTGTTAGAGAGAGAGCGGGGGGGGGGAGGTTGTATCTATGTACGCGTTCTCACACACTCATTCGTTGCTGTAATTCTCTCAAACTCTCTCATTTTCTGGATCTCACTTTCACTCTCTTAGTCTCTCCCTTCCTCCCCCCTCAACGTATCCTTCCCTCTCCTTCCCCCTTTCTCCCCTCATTCCACCTTCCTTCTTTTCCTCCCTACCCTCCCTCCCTCCCTCCCTCCCTCCCTCCCTCCCTCCCTCCCTCCCTCCCTCCCTCCCCCTTTCCCTCTTTTATACACCCTTCCCTTACCTTCCCGCTTCTCACCCCTTCTCTCCCCTTCTCACCCCTTCTCTCCCCTTCTCTCCCCTCTCTCCGTGATTAGCCACTCCAATGCGAGTTGAGTGAGTGAGTGAGTGAGCGAGTGAGCGAGTGAGTGAGCGAGTGAGTGAGTGAGTGAGCGAGTGAGTGAGCGAGTGAGTGAGCGAGTGAGCGAGTGAGCGAGTGAGCGAGTGAGCGAGCGAGCGAGTGAGCAAGCTCTCCCGCCCGACCATGATGAACGGACAAACAAGTCACACTCTTGATTTCGAGCCACTGTGGTGTGCGGAAGAGGGAGGGAAATGGTGCTGGGAATGGCAGGGTATCAGGGCCTTCTCTTACATGAAGGAGGGAGATTGAGAGAGAGGGGGAGGGAGAGGAGAGGGGAGAGTGAGGGGGTGAAGGAGGGGAGGAAAAAGTGAGAGAGGGGGAGGGGGGAGGGAGGAGAAGAAGGAGCAGGAAGAGGGAGGGGGTAGGAAGAGGGAGAATGAGAGGGGAGGGAGAGTGAGAGAGAGAGAGAGAGAGAGAGGGGAGGGAGAGGGAGAGGAGAGAGAGAGAGAGAGAAGGTGATCAGGGTCGGGGTCTCGGGGTGGTGATGGAGGAGGAGTGAGTAGGAGGAATAGGAAGAGAAAAAAGAGATAACAGAAAAGAATAATGATGCTGAAAAGAAAATTAAAAATAAAGAAATTTTGATGAAAATAATGACAATAATAATCAAGAAAATTATGATGATTTTGGTAATGACAATGATAATAACATGAATAGTGATGTTGATACAGATTATGATGATAATGATAATGATAACAACAACGATGATGATAATGATGATAATAATAATAATGACAATAATAATGATAATAATAATAGTAATAGTAATGATAATGATAATGATAATGATAATGATAATGATAATAGTAATAATAATGATAATGATAATGATAATGATAATAATTATAATGATAATAATAATGATAATGAAAACAGAAGCAATAGTAATGGTGATAATGATGATAATAGAAATTATGATGATGATAAAGTTGATAATAATAATAATAGTAATAACGATAATGATATTAATAAAACTGATGATTATAATAAATATGATGATAATGATAATAGTGATAATGGTAATAATAATAAAAAGTGATAATAATAGTAGTAATAGTAATAATAATAAGAAGAAACAGAAAACTAACGAGTAAGATTCAAGGAAGGGAAAGAAGAAGAGAAGAAGCAGAAGGAAGAAGAACAACAAAGAGAAGACATACGAGGTGATAATAAAATACCCGGATGACGTAACTGTGACAGGGATTGGGTGATCGCCAGAGCGGAGCGAAGGAGGGGAGAGGGAGGAGGAGGAGGAGGGGGAGGAGGAGGAGGAGGAGGAAGAAGAAGAAGAAGAAGAAGAAGAAGAAGAAGAAGAAGAAGAAGAAGAAGAAGAAGAAGAAGAAGAAGAAGAAGAAGAAGAGAAGAAGAAGAAGAAGAAGAAGAAGAAGAAGAAGAAGAAGAAGAAGAAGAAGAAGAAGAAGGGAGGTGGTGGGTGGGTGAGGAGGAGGAGGAGGAGGAGGAGGGGAGGAGGGAGAGGAGGAGGAGGAGGAGGGGAGAGGTAGGAGGAGGGAAAGGTAGGAGGAAGAGGGGAGGGGGGGAGGAGGAGGGGAGGGGGGGGGGGGAGGGGAGGGAGGGGGGAGGGGGAGGGGGAGGGGGAGGGGGAGGGGGAGGAGGGGGAGGAGGAGGAGGAGGAGGAGGAGGAGGGAGGAGGAGGGAGGAGGGAGGAGGGAGGAGGAGGGGGGGGGAGGAGGAGGAGGAGGGAGGGAGGAGGGGGAGGAGGAGGGGGGGAGAGGTAAGAGGAAGAGGGGAGGTAGTGGGTGGGTGAGGAGGAGGAGGAAGAGGGGAGAGGTAGGAGGAAGAGGGGAAGTGGTGGGTGAGGAGGAGGATTACGGGAGAGGAGAGTAGGAGGTAGAGGAAGGAGAGGGGATGTAGGTGGTTGAAAAAAGAAGGGAGGTAGGTGAAATAGGAGGAGAAGAGGGAGAGGGGAAAGGGGAGAAAGTAAGAGTTAGAGGAGGAAGAAGGGGAGGAGTGGGGGTTGTTTGGTAGGGTGGGGGGGTCGAGAATGAGAGGGTAGAACGATGAGATAATAAAAGGTGGGAGAGAAGATGAGGGGAGAAAATGAGGAAGGACAGGCGAAAGGGAAGGGAAGAAGGGGGGTGAGGGAAAGGAAGAAAGTCAGTCCGAATGCGAGCGGGGAAAGGGATAATAAAGAGGGGGTGAACGAGATAAGGGGATGTAAAAGAGAGCTCGAAGAATAGAGGCAATGAGGAAAGGGGGGAAAGGCGAAGGAAAGGGAAGGATAAAAGAGAGACTTACAAAGTAACAGCGGAAACGCCTCCCCGGTAATTTTTGGTTTTGTTTATGTTCTGCTTTGTTTTCCTTCCTTTCATTTATTTTCTTTTTTCTTGTTACTAACCTTTTCTTTTCCCTTGCCTTTATTTTCCTTTCCCTCCCTTGCCATCCTCTCATTTTTCCTCCTAACTTTGTCTCTCTCTCCTTCCCCGTCCTCCCTCCTCCTCCTCCTCCTCTTCCTCGTCCTCCTCCTCCTCGTCCTCCCCCCCCCCTCCCCCTCCCCCTCCTCCTCCTCCTCCTCCTCCTCCTCCTCCTCCTCCTCCTCCTCCTCCTCCTCCTCCTCCTTCTCCCCGCCTCCTCCTCCTTCTCCCCGCCTCCTCCTCCTCCTCCTCCTCCTTCTCCCCGCCTCCTCCTCCTCCTCCTTCTCCCCGCCTCCTCCTCCTCCTCCACCTCCTGCATTCTTCCTTTTTCTTCCCTCCACACCTCTTTCTCTCACTCCCCTCCCCCCCTTCCTTCCTTCAGCGGGAGACACTTCTGGATATACTCTCGAGACCGTGGCATCCTTTGAGCGAATTGCTGGTATGCGGCGCCTCGTGTAGCCCAAGGTGTAGGCTTTGCAACATTGCAAGCCTGCCTGCCTAGGATGGCGGTCCTTTGGTGCCCTTTGGTTTATTCTGTTGAGATTGAAAATACTATCT
>BOPN01008399.1:22500-32500 GCA_017312705.2 Penaeus japonicus | reverse complement strand
CACCACCACCACCTCTTCCTCCACCGCCTCTCCCTCCTACCTCTCCCCTCCTCCTCTTCTATCTCCTCCTCCTCCTCCATCTCCTCCTCCTCCTCCTCCTCCTCCTCCTAAGAGAGAGACGAGGTGGGCGCTGCTGTTACGCCATATCGTGAGCGCTGACCTTTCGTTCCCCGAGGCTGTGATTTTTTGAGGGGGGTGTCGGATTGTTGTTGTTGTTAATCTTGACGGTTGATTGTTGTGGTTACTGATTATGGTCAGTTGTTTATTATTGTTTTTGTTAGTAAGTAGTAATGTTATTGTTTTATTAGTAGTATTGTTATTGTTTTATTAGTAGTATTGTTATTATTATTATTACTATTGTTAGTACTACTGCTATTACTATTATTATTATTATTGTTACTATTAATGTCACTGTCACTATCTGCCATTGTCGATTATCATTATAGGGATGATGGTGATTATGATCATTGTGATTTTTAATGACCTGTATCATTATAAGCATTATGATCGTTGTTGTTATGGTCATTTAATTTTGTTGTGTTTCCTGTTATATTTAATATCTTCATGGCCATTAGGGCCTATGTTTTTGTAGCAATTAATTAAGACATTAATTGCTCCAGTAATCACTCGCTGGATAGGAACATAAACCGGTTTGCTGTTAAGCGTCATGCGTCCCTTTATTTATATCCGTCGCCTAGTGATACTACTCCCCTTCCTCCTCCTCCTCCTACTACTCTTCTTCTTCCTCTTCTTCCTCTTCTTCCTCCTCCTCCTCTTCTTCTTCTTCCTTCTCCTCCTCCTCCTCCTCCTCCTCCTCCTCCTCTTCTTCTTCTTCCTTCTCCTCCTCCTCCTCCTCTTCTTCTTCCTCCTCCTCCTCCTCCTCCTCCTCCTCCTCCTCCTCCTCCTCCTCCTCCTCCTCTTCTTCCTCCTCCTCCGCCTCATCTTCTTCTTTCTAATCTTCTTCCTCATTATCTTGATACGTGGTAAATCATATAGTCGAAGATGGCGAGCGAAAGGGAATGGTAAAGAGGAAGAGAAGGAGAGGAGGAAGGGAAGATGAAAATGAAGGGGAATGAGAATGAGAAGAGAAGGGAAGGGAAGGGAAGGGAAGGGAATCAACCGCGTGTTGTTGTTATATCTGCAGGTGCTGCGTCACGCCAGACGGTGCCGACCTCGGGGCTCCTAGCGGGACTTTGTGCTCGCCTCCGCCCTCCCTCCCTCTCGCTCGCCCGCCCCTCCGCCCGTCCTCCGCCCCTCCACCCGTCCGCCCGTTCTAATGCCGTACCCCTCTTGTTGCTGGTCTGGTTACGTGAATTAGCTTCGTTTTTTTGGTTCGTTTTTTTTTTTTTCATGTCGTTGCTACTTTATATGAACGCGAACGGGGATTTGATACGGAGCGACGGCGGTGGGATCGGTGTAGTAGCAGAAGCGGCGTCGACGGCGGCGGGGGCGTGACGGGAAGGGAAGGGGAGGGGAGGGAAAAGAAGAGAAGGGAAGGGGAGGGGAGGGGAGGGAAGGGAAGGGAAGGGAAGAGAAGAGAAGAGAAGAGAAGAGAAGAGAAGAGAAGAGAAGAGAAGGGAAGGGAAGAGAAGGGAAGAGAAGGGAAGAGAAGGGAAGAGAAGGGAAGAGAAGGGAAGAGAAGGGAAGAGAAGGGAAGAGAAGGGAAGAGAAGGGAAGAGAAGGGAAGAGAAGGGAAGAGAAGAAGGAGAAGAAAAGAGAAGAGAAGAGAAGAGAAGAGAAGAGAAGGGAAGGGAAAGGAAGAGAAGGGAAGAGAAGAGAAGAGAAGGGAAGAGAAGAGAAGAGAAGGGTAGGGAAAGGAAGGGAAGAAAAGAGGAGAGAAGAGAAGAGAAGAAAAGAGAAGAGAAGAGAAGAGAAGAGAAGAGAAGAGAAGGGGAGGGGAGGGGAGGGGAGGGGAGGGGAGGGAAGGGCTGGGCTGGGCTGGGTGAGCTGGCTGACAGGGGCCGTCGCTCACACGTCCCCCTCTCCTGTGCGACGGACGGGGCTTTGTCCGCGACAGGTCACTCGTGGCGCGTCCGGGGGTGTGAGCTCCGTTGTGTCGCCGGCCGATCGGGTCATGTCCGCTCGCTACTACGGCATCGTCATCTGAAAAAAAAGAAAAAAGAAAGAGGTGACACGACACGGATCGCTATCAGTTATGTTGTGGTTGGCAGCGTTTGTAGTTGGGGTAAAGTTCGGAGGGTTTGGAGTTGTGTAAGTCGCATCGCAAAGGTGATCTCTTTTGCGTCTGTCGACCACGGATGACTAGTCCGGAGCGACGGGTAACCGGGGGTGACGTGGGATATTCATTGCAAATAGGCATACACGTCCCACTTGTGCCTACTTACCGCTGGCTCACATGTGGGGACACGGACTCCCTCTCTGTCTCCCCCCCCCCCCCCACACACACACACAGACACACCCGCTCTCGTAGTTGGAACATTGAGTTGTAGCGAAAACAGGACCCAAACCGCATTGTAGTTAGTTTTGGGTCACACGCCCACCGGCTCGCGTGTGCTTTCACGGAATATGAACACAGGGACTGAAATCTAGACTACGCAAACCAAGCGAAGTGAAATCAACCTGTACACCCCCCCCCTAAACACACAAAAAGGTAAAAAAAATAAAAAAAACTCAAGGCAAACAGAAACAAGCCGAGATCACTCAAAGCAAGCAGAACCAAATCAAAGTTGTTTTTCTTTCTTCCTTTTTTTAATCCACCCTAACACGATCACAACATAGCCTCCCTAATCTAACAAAACGTGACGTAATCTAACGTAATATAACGTCACGCTATTAACGAAACCTAATGTAATCTAACGCAACGCAACGCAACGCAACCTAACCTAACCTAACCCAACCATCACGACCAGTTGTTACCGAACGCAATGGTCACCTAAGGCAATTTAAACCCACACCAACACCAACACCACCTAGACCCAACACATCATGCATATGCATTAATATAATGTGATGTGGCGAAATGACCAAAGTCGTTTCGGAAACAACCTTGGCTGTGTGACCTTATGATTGATTGGTGTCATTAGTCGTACGGTTTGTACAATACAGTAATACGTTATTTTTCTCTTTCTTTGCAGGTATGTCCGTTTGACGAGGGTGCCTCTTCGTTTGCAGGTATGGCCATTTGAGGGAGATTGGGAGACGGGGAAGGGAAGACGGAGAGTGGGAGACGGAGAGTGGGAGACGGAGAGTGGGAGACGGAGAGTGGGAGAGACGGAGAGTGGGAGAGACGGAGAGTGGGAGAGACGGAGAGTGAGAGACGGAGAGTGGGAGACAGGAGAGTGAGAGACGGAGAGTGAGAGACGGAGAGTGAGAGACGGAGAGTGAGAGAGACGGAGAGTGAGAGAGACGGAGAGTGAGAGAGACGGAGAGTGAGAGAGACGGAGAGTGAGAGAGACGGAGAGTGAGAGAGACGGAGAGTGGGAGAGACGGAGAATGAGAGACAAAGAGTGGGAGACGGAGAGTGAGAGACAAAGAATGAGAGACAGAAAATAAAAATTAAAATTAAAATGAGAACGAATTGCTAGCCAGCTTCGAGGCCTTTGTTTCCTCGCACATTGCGAAAGACGTAGATGGCAACCGCTAATTTCCAAGAAACGGCTTTGCAATTCGTATATATTTTTAGTGCTGGGCAGAGAGAGAGAGAGAGAGAGAGAGAGAGAGAGAGAGAGAGAGAGAGAGAGAGAGAGAGAGAGAGAGAGAGAGAGAGAGAGAGAGAGAGAGAGAGAGATGTAGATACCAACACTGGGCTTCCCCGCACTTGAAGGGTAGTAGTTGCCAGTCGGTTCTTTATTGACTGATGGGATGGGGAAGGGAAGGGAAGGGATGGGAAGGGAAGGGGAAAGGGGATAGGGATGAGGAAGGGGATGGGGAAGGGGATAGGGATGAGGATGGGAGAGGGAAAGGGGATAAGGATGGGGAGGATGGGAAAGGGAAGGAGTGTAGCGCAGTGGACGGTGTGATGACGATTCCGATTCAAATTCAATTCAAAGTAGTTTTTTTTGCATGATATATATTAGTTACCGACTTATTTTTCTCCTATTCAGGACTAAATTATGATTCATAAAAAAAATGTTCTCGGTGAAAGGATGTGGCCTATTTCTCCCTCTTCCTCCCTCCTCTCCCTCACCCCCCCCCCCGTCTCCTTCGTTCTCCGTCTTCCTCTTTCCCTCCCTCCCTCCCTCCCGCCCTCCTTTCCATCCCTTTCTCCCATCCTCCTCCTCCTCCTCCTCTCTCTCTCATCCCCGCTTTTCCCCTTCTCTCCCTCTCCTCTTTCTATCCCTTCTCCCCCTCTGTTCTCTGTATCATCCCCTCTTTTCCCCTTCTCCCCCTCCCACCTCTCCCCTTTCCCATACCTACCCTTCCTCTCTCTTATTATTTTCTCTAATGCTTCTTTCTCCCTTTCTCCCCCCTACCCTCTGGTCTCACCCCTCTCTTCCTCTCCCCCACCTCCTCTCTCCCCTTTCTTCTTCTCCCCTTCCCTCTCTCCTTTCTTCTTCTCCCTTCCCTCTCCCCTTCCCCTCTCCCCTTCCTCTCTCCCCTTCCTCTCTCCCCTTCCTTCTTCTCCCCTTCCCTCTCTCCTTTCTTCTTCTCCCCTTCCCCTCTCCCCTTCCCCTTCCCCTCTCCCCTTCCCCTCTCCCCTTCCCCTCTCCCCTTCCCCTCTCCCCTTCCCCTCTCCCCTTTCTTCTTCTCCCCTTTCTTCTTCTCCCCTTCACCCGCCCACCGTTTGATCTTATACGATTTAAATCCAGGAACGTGCATGACAAGTTCTCGTCAAAAATTCTTGCAGCTTTTGGTCTCCCGTTTTTCATAATGACGCAATCCTTCGTAAAATGTCAGGCCTCTTGAAACAAGGGGAAAAGGAAAGAAGAGAGTGGGAGAGGGAGTGGGAGTATGTGAGAGAGAGAGAGAGAGAGAGAGAGAGAGAGAGAGAGAGAGAGAGAGAGAGAGAGAGAGAGAGAGAGAGAGAGAGAGAGAGAGAGAGAGAGAGAGAGGAGTCTTTCGATTTGTTTCTCTTTCTCCTTCCCCATTTTCTCCTTTCGCTTGCTTCTTTTCATTTTCCCCCCTCCCTCCTCCCTCCTCCTTTCTCTCTCTCTCTCCTCTATTCCCTTTCTTAACTCTTCCCAACCCTCCTGGTCTTACTCCTCCTCCTCCTCCTTTCTCACTCTTCTCTTCTCCCTTCCTTTCCCTTCCTTTTTCGTCTTACTCCTTCTCTTCTTCCTCCTCCTCCTCCTCCTCCCCACCACATCCCGCTCCCCGCTCCCTCCCTTTTCCTTCAACCTCCCCTCCCCTACGTAATTTTCTTCTTCATCCTCCCTCCTCCCCTTTCTAAATTTCCCCTCCCTCCTCCCCTTTCTAATTTTCTCCTCCCTCCTCCCCTTTCTAATTTTCTCCTCCCTCCTCCCCTTTCTAAATTTCTCCTCCCTTCTCCCTCCTCCCCTTTCTAATTTTCTACTCCCTTCTCCCTCTTCCTCTCCTTTCTAATTTTCTCCTCACTCCTCTCCTTTCTAATTTTCCCCTCCTTCCTCCCCTTTCTAATTTTCTCCCTCCCCCCTCCCCTTTCTAATTTTCTACTCCCTTCTCCCTCTTCCTTCCTCTCCTTTCTAATTTTCTCCTCACTCCTCCCCTCTCTAATTTTCCCCTCCCTCCTCCCAACTACCCTCCTCCCTCTTAACTCCTCCTCTACCACCCCTCCTCCCTACCCCCCCCCTTATACCATCCCCCCCTTCCCCCCCTTCCCCCCCTTCCCCCTTCCCCCCTTCCCCGCCAGCGTCTTTCCGATCTCCTGCAAGTCTTTCATCCGTCGAGGGGAAAAGGGTTGGAAACGTTGTCGGCATGTCCGGGGAGCGCGGTCTTGGCTCTTCTTTTTGTGTGTCTTCGGTGGAGATGGCCACGCTGGCCACGCTGGCCATTCTGCTTAGCCTCGTCATTTCCCTTGTCTTCTGACTTGGCCTTAGACCCTTCCACCCCCCCCCCCTCCTCTTCTTCTTCTCTTACTTTGCTGCTGCTGCCTATTTTTCTTTTTTGTTTTTTCTTCTGCTTCTTCTTTCTTCTCCTTCTTTTTCTTTTTCTTCTTTTGCTTCTCTTTTTCTTCTTCATTTTGCTTCTTCGTTTTCTTCTTCTTGACCTTCTTTTCCTCATCCTCCTCTTTCTCTCCTTCCTCTTCTTCTCATCCTCTTTTTCCTTCTTCTTTTCCTCTCCCTCCCCACTCCCCTCCTATCTAATCCCTTCCTTTCCTATCCCCCTCCTTCTTTCTCCTCCCCTTTCCTTCCCTCCCCTCCCCTAACCTCCCCTCCCCACCCCACCCCACTCTTCCTCTTTCCTCTCCATTCGACCCCTTTCCACCCCATCCCCTTCTAATCTCTCCCTTGTCACCCTCCTTTCCTCTCCCTTCTCCCCCCACCCCCCTTTTTAATCTCCTCCCCATTGCGTCCATGATATATTTATATTCGGAAGGCCTTGGTGCGCCTGGACTTGCACAGAGATTTGTATTTATTTTTAATTTTTATTTTTATTTTTATTTTTATTTTTATTTTTATTTTTATTTATTATTATTATTATTATTATTATTATTATTTTTTTTTTTGAGAGTTCCCCGAGTCCGCGTGTGTTTATTTTTGGCATCTGCCTCGTGCTCCACATAGCCTACTCCGGCGGGCCTTGGGCACTGTGCGGGTCTCCTCTTGTTGTTTTCGTTTTTTGTTTTTTTTGTTTTTGTTTTTGTTTTTGTTTGGCCACGTGTTTATGGCAGGCGTGTTTTTGTTGTTGTTTTAGTTGTTTTTTTTTATAGATTTTTTTTCCTCAGTCTCGACCTGTCTTGATCATCTTTTTTTTCTCTCCATGTTGTATTTTTGGTCTTTTTTCAATGTGTGTGTGTGCGTAGGTGCCGCCCCTGTTCAGATCCAGGGTCGCTCTCTGTCCACGCTCAATCTCCCTCGCACGCCCGCGACGCACGCCCCATGCAGCCAGCTTGAGCCGGGCTACTCTTTGTTTGTTTGTTTGTTTGTTTGTTTGTTTGTTTGTTTTGCTGTCGTTTCCGCTTTCGCTTTTTTCTGTTAACATTTTTGCTCTGAGGTTTTGCTGTTTTTTTTCTTATTCTTATTCTTATTCTTATTCTTATTCTTATTCCTATTCTTATTCTTATTATTTTTTAATGAATAATCATATTATTGATAATATTATTATTATTATTGTTATTATTATTATTATTACTACTATTATTATTATTATTATTATTATTATTATTATTATTACTATTATTATTATTATTACTACTACTTTATTCATTTTTTCCTCCTCGTCCCCCTTCCTTCCTCCCTCCTCGCTGTCAGTTTCCAGCAATTTTTGTGCCGGTGTCCACTTCCCGCCGCGAAGTTACCAGCCATGCAAGAAGAAGAGGAAGAAGAAGAGGAAGAAGACGAAAAAGAAGACGAAAAAGAAGACGAAAAAGAAGACGAAAAAGAAGACGAAGAAGAAGACGAAGAAGAAGACGAAAAAGAAGACGAAGAAGGAGAAGGAGAAGGAGAAGGAGAAGGAGAAGGAGAAGGAGAAGGAGAAGGAGAAGGAGAAGGAGAAGGAGAAGGAGAAGGAGAAGGAGAAGGAGAAGGAGGAGAAGAAGAAGAAGAAGAAGAAGAAGAAGAAGAAGAAGAAGAAGAAGAAGAAGAAGAAGAAGAAGAAGAAGAAGAAGAAGAAGAAGAAGAAGAAGAAGAAGAAGAAGAAGAAGAAGAAGAAGAAGAAGAAGAAGAAGAAGAAGAAGAAGAGAATAAAGCTGCAGCGAGCAACCACCCGCCAAGAGCCTATTTTGCGAAGTCTGAGAAGTGGTCGGGGGTGAGGGGGAGTGTAGGGGGTGAGGGGGTGTAGGGGGGGGGGGTTGAGGAGGAAGAGGAACCAGCTGCAAACCGGAAGTTGCTCTCACCTCTCTTCCTTTGCCGGAAGGGGATGGAAGGGTGGAGTTGGTAGGGGAGAGGGAGAGAGAGAGAGAAAGAGAGAGAGAGAGAGAGAGAGAGAGAGAGAGAGAGAGAGAGAGAGAGAGAGAGAGAGAGAGAGAGAGAGAGAGAGAGAGAGAGAAGAGAGAGAAGAGAGAGAAGAGAGAGAAGAGAGAAAGAATAGATGGAAAATGGAAGAAAGAAAGAGAGTTAATGAGAATGAGAGGGAAAGAAGAAGAAGAAGAAGGTGGGGGGGGGGTGGATTGTTTGGAGTAAGGGTTTTGGTTTCTTGTGGCAGCGGAGTTCCCCGAGTTTAGTTTAGTTCCTCCGAGCGAGCTATTTCCGGCCTTGGAAGTTTTGGAATTAGTTTAAGGCGAGAGTTAGGTAATCGGAGAGGGAGAGAGAAAGGGAGAGGCAGAGGGAGGAGGAGAGGGAGAGAGAAAGGGAGAGGCAGAGGGAAGGTGGAGGGGAAGCGGAAGGGGACAGAGGAAGATGAAGAGGAAAAAGGAAGGTGAAAAAGGAAGAGGGAGTGGAAAGGGAAGGAGAAGGAGAGAGAGAGGGGGGGGGGAGAGAGAGAGAGAGGGAGAGAAAGAGGATGAGGGAGAGGGAAAGAGAGAGAATCACGTCTGGGTTTTATGGAGGTCGCGGGTAAAGAGCGCCTCTTCCCCTAACGGCCTTCAGGACTGGGATGAGGCGCTGCTTCCTCCTTGCCTCCCTACCTTCCTACCTCCCTCTCTACCCCCTCTCCCCTTCTCTCTTTCTCCCTCTCTCTCTTTCTCTCTCTCTCTCTCTCTCTCTCTCTCTCTCTCTCTCTCTCTCTCTCTCTCTCTCTCTCTCTCTCTCTCTCTCTCTCTCTCTCTCTCTCTCTCTCTCTCTCTCTCTCTCTCTCTCTCTCTCTCTCTCTCTCTCTCTCTCTCTCTCTCTCTCTCCCTCCCTCCCTCTCTCTCTCCCTCCCTCCCTCCCTCCCCTCCCTCCCTCCCTCCCTCCCTCTCTCTCTCTCTCTCTCTCTCTCTCTCTCTCTCTCTCTCTCTCTCTAAACCTCTTTTCTCTCTCTCTCTCTCTCTCTCTCTCTCTCTCTCTCTCTCTCTCTCTCTCTCTCTCTCTCTCTCTCTCTCTCTCTCTCTCTCTCTCTCTCTCTCTCCCTCCCTCACCCTGCTTCCCCCTCTCCCCGTCTTCCTATCTTTATGTCTCCCTATCTCCCGATCCCCGGTCTCTCTATCCCCGCTGTCTCCCTGCTCCCCTATCTCCCTGTCGCCCTCTCTCCCTCTCTCCCTGTCTCCCTCTCTCCCTGTCTCCCTGTCTCCCTGTTTATCCCTGCGCTTCCTTATCTCTGTCGCCGCGTGGATGAAGGAAAGCATGGTATCTTAAGGAGGGTGAATGAGGAGTGGATTTGCGATCTTGGATAGTGTGGATGAGGGAAGTGTCTGTAGCCTTAGGTGGATGATAGGAGAGTGGATTACAATCTTGGATGGTGTGGATGAGGGAAGTGTCTGTAGCCTTTGGCGGATGAGAGGAGAGTGGATTACAATCTTGGATGGTGTGGATGAGGGAAGTGTCTGTAGCCTTTGGCGGATGAGAGGAGAGTGGATTACAATCTTGGATGGTGTGGATGAGGAAAAGTTCGGCGGCTTTGGATGGCGGGTGGATTGTGGGTTCGGATGATGTGGATGAGAGAAGGTACAGCGGCCTTGGGTGAGATGGATGACGAGTGGATGGCGGCCTTGGTTGGTTGAAGAGGATATCGATCGGGGCATTGGGTGGATGAGAGAGATTTGGATGACAGAGATGTTTGGGAGAGAAGGTGGTCGTCTTAATTACCTATATCTCTCTGTTTATTTATTAATATTTGGTTTTGTGATAAAGGTTATTGTTTTTACTTCTTTTTTTACCTCTGCGGACGGAAACGCGTTTAATCGTGCACGGATCAGCTCACTTTTTTTTCTATTCCACTTTTACCTCCAACGCACGTACTAGAAACACCCTTCTTTTTTCCGCACCGCCCCCCCCCCCTCCTTTTTGTGCCCTTCTTTACCCCCTTCCATCCCTAGTAACCCCCC
>BOPN01008399.1:0-17500 GCA_017312705.2 Penaeus japonicus | reverse complement strand
ATGGGAGGGGAGAGGGAGGAGGAGGGGTGAGAGAGAAAGGGGAGAGAGAGAGAGAGAAAGGGGAGGAGGGGAGGAGATGGGAGGGGAGGGGGAGGGGTGGGGATGGGGGGAGTGGAGGAGGGGAGGGGAGGGGGAGGAAGAGGAAGGCTTAGAGTGTGGGGATGCTGAGAAGAGGAAAAGTTTTTTTTCACGTTTCCTCGAGGCATGTTTTGTTTACTGCAATATTTGTCATTTTATTTTACTGCAATTATTTTATTTTATTTTATTTTTAACTTTCTTTGTGTCTGTTTTGCGTTTCTTTATCCGCTTGTGTGTGTGCATGTGTGTATGTATGTGTGCGCTTGTGCGTGTGTGCCTTTCTTTGTGTCTGTTTTGCGTTTCTCTTTGTGTATCTGTGTAGTATTTGCACCGACCCAAGGAGGGAGGGAGGGAGAGGGAAGCACACACTCATTACCTTGTCTGTGAGCTGCAGGTGAGCTTAATTAATCTTCTGGTTACTTTTATTTTCGTCTTTATTCCGTTGTGTGGCGTCGTGTTTTTGTTTTTGTGTGGCTGTGAGGGCGGCCATTTTCGATGCCTTTATTTATGGATTTTTAAAAAAATATTTTTAATGGTGTATTTGTTTATTTATTTGTGAGGTTTGCTGTTTTTTTTATGGGTATTTTTTTTCTTTCTCGTGTATTGTTATGATTTTTTAATGTTTTTTTTATATATTTTATTATAGAAAAGTATTGTATTTTACAAAATTGCTAATGCTATTCGTGGCGACATCACGTTGGCGCAGGTTGTGAAAACGCGGCGACGTGTAAGCGGTCCTTGCATCACCATCATCATCATCAGCATCATCAGCATCATCATTGCACCCATTATCATACCATTCTTGAAACGATAGTTATGGCGTGATTACGTTAACGTTCCTGATTTTATGTGTATATTAATAATCCGTGGCCTTCCATATATTAGCTGCGGTCAACGTGCGGTTATTGCGCAAGAGTTTCGTATTGTATAATCCGCGAATGTAATGAGAGGCGACATCTGTTGGCGCAAGGAACATGGACGCCAGTACTTATTAAGTATGCCGTAATTATTGGCGGTGAGGAAGGCACCGGCGGCAATAAGTGTGGTGGTGGATGATAAGGTAGCGGTGAAAGAGCAGGAGGGAGGAGAGAGAGTGAGGATAAGCAGGAGGATAAAGGAGGTGAGGAGGTGGTGGAGTAATGAGAAGTGAGGATGGTATGTGGAGTGAGATGGTGAGGCATATGAGGATATGAGATATATGAGTGATATGGATATATGGTGGAGATATGAGGAGGAGATGAGATATATGATATATGGCGGTGATATAAAGATGGAGGAGGAGGAGGAGGGAGGAGGAGGAGGGAGGAGGAGGAGGGAGGAGGGAGGAGGGAGGAGGAAGGACGAAGGAGGAGGAAGGAGGAGAAGGAGGAGAAGGAGGAGAAGGAGGAGAAGGAGAGGAAGAAAGAGAAAGATGGTAATGGGGAGAAGAAGAGGGAGAGGGAGGAGAGAAAGTGGAAAATAATGGGAATGATGAGAGAAAGAAGGAAAAGTATGAGGAGGAGGAGAGAAAGAAGGATAAGGATGAGGACAAGGATGGGGATGATAAGGAGAAGGAGAAGGATGGCGATGATGAGAGGAAGAAAGAGAAGGATGAGGATGAAAAGGAGGAGGAGAAGGAGGAGGAGGAGAAGGAGAAGGAGAAGGAGAAGGAGGAGGAGAAGAAGGAGGAGAAGTAGAAAGAAATAGAGGAGGAGGAGGCGGATAAGGAGAAGAAGATGTCTGATGAGATGAGCGAGGATAAAGATAGGGACGACGGGCGGGCGAACGGGCGGACGGGCGGTCTCACCACGACGACGACGACGCAGCTGCTGGCTGGCTGGCACGAGGTCACCGCTGGCTTGGCTCTTTCGATGATGATGATGGTGATGATGGTGAGGATGATGGTGATGGGGATGATGAGGGTGAGGGTGATGGTGAGGGTGAGGGTGAGGGTGAGGATAAGGATAAGGATAAGGATAAGGATAAGGAGGAGGAAGAAGAGGAGGAGGGTGATGATGATGATGATGATGATGATGATGGTGATGGTGGTGATGGTGATGGTGGTGATGGTGATGGTGATGTTACTACTGGTGTTGCCATTGCGTAATCGGGAGCAGAAGATAGGTGGACGGTGGAGGGATAAAGGTTGGGAAGAAGTGGAGAAGGGGAGAAAGGGGAATAGAGGGGAAAGGAAATAGGAAAAAGAGGTGGTGGATAAAGGTCGGGAAGAGGTGGAAGGGGAAGAAAGGGGAAATAGAGGGAAAAGATGTAAAAATAAAGGTGGTTGTGGTGATAAAGAGGATGATGATGATGATGAGGATGAGGATGATAATGGTGGATTAAAATAATGAGGAGGACAAGAAGAAGAAAATACTATGAAGTAACAAGAAAGGAAACAAAGACACAAAGACGAAGGTAAAGCTGGCCTCGGCGAGAGAGGGGTGTGTGGGTGAGGGTTGGGGCGGGGGGGGGGTGGCAGCGATGGTGTGTGGTGTACGTACCTGCGTGTCACGTGGTCGCGACCTGGCCAGCTGATGGTACTGGCGGCAGGGAGGAGGAAGAAAAGAAGAGAGAAAGGGGAGAGATGGAGAATGATAAAGGAGAGAGAGAGAGATGGAGATCGGTAAAGGAGAGACAGAGACAGAGAGAAAGAGAGAGAGAGAGAGAGAGAGAGAGAGAGAGAGAGAGAGAGAGAGAGAGAGAGAGAGAGAGAGAGAGAGAGAGAAAGAGAAAGAGAGAGAGAGAGAGAGAGAAAAAAAGCAAGAAAGAAAGAAAGAAAGAAAGAAAGAAAGAAAGAAAGAAAAAGAGAAAGAGAGAAAGGAGACGGAGAGATGGAGATTGGTAAAGGAGAAAGATGGGGATTGATATAAAAGAATGAAATATGGAGGAGAAAGGAAAAAAAAGGAAAATGACGACATGGAGGGAGAGGGTGAAGAGCTGGATGAAGGCGGAAAAGGGAAATGGAGGAGGACTTGAGAATGACGAATAAAGGGAGAGATGTTTCCGTGTGGAGAGGGAGGAAGTAAGGTAAGACTTCAAAAGAAAAGAATGAAAGAAAAAGAAAGAAAGAACGAAAGATAGACATAAACAAACAAACAAACAAAGAGAATGAGGGAAAGAGAAAATGAGAAAAGGAGAGAGAGAAAGAAAGATAGAAAGATTGAGACAGAGACAGAGACAGAAGAAAGAAGAGAGAAGAAAGAAAAAAGAAGAGAGAAGAAAGAAGAAAGAAGAGAGAAGAAAGAAGAAGGAAGAGAAGAAAATATAATAATAATTCAAAATGATATGAAAAAAATAAAGAAGGTGGAAAAAGGTCTCGGCGCTGATGACGGCGGTACATCGGGGATTTGTAAATATGTCGGTCGTTTCGTCGTATCGGACGGACCTTGGCGTGTGGCGAGCGAGGCCGAGGGGAAAAGATTGCGTCATATTTCTTCGTTCTTTTTTCTTTGCGCTTCTGCTTACTTCCCCTTTCTTCTTTATTCGTCCTTCCTTTCCTCTTCGCTTTCCTCTTCCTCCTCCTCCTCGTCCTTCTCGTCGTCGTCCTCCCCTCCTCCTCCTCCTCCTCCTTTTCCTCCTCCTCCTCCTCCTCCTCCTCCTTTTCCTCCTCCTCCTCCTCCTCCTCCTCCTCCTCCTCCATCCTTTATATATATATATTTTTTTTTTCAAATTCACCTCCAAGCGTTATCGACATCTCGCAAGAGCCTCGCCCAGGGAGTAAACATTTGCATTCGACCGACCGATGAAAGCACACTGCTCCTATTATTTAACACGCCATTACCGCACACTGGCCGGAGGGAGGGAAAAGGAAGGGAGAAAGGGAGGGATGAAGGGAGGGGAGAGGAGAAGGAGGGAGGGAGGGGAGGGGAAGGGAGAGGAGAAGGAAAGGGAGGGAGGGGAGGGGAGGGGAGGGGAGGGGAGGGAGGGAAGGAGGGAGAGGAGAGGAGGGGAGGGGAGGGGAGAAGGGAAGGAAGGGGAGGGGAAGGGAAGGGAAGAAAAGGAAGGAAAAGGAAAAGAAAAAGAAAGGAAAGGAAAGGAAGGCTGGATTGGATTGGAGTGTGGGCGTGTTAGTAGAGGTGTTGGCATAGGGCTATGCTCATGTCAAGACGTCGTACATTGTTTATCAGGTTCACCGCATTCGTGGTTCATGTTTTTTTTCTTATTTTTTTCTTTGGAGGGGAGGGGGAGTTATATTTTACTTCCGGAAGCAGCGCGGAAAGGAAACGACCCCCCCCCTCCCTAATATTTGCTTACTTCCTCCCTCCCTCCCCTCTTTTATGTCTTCCCCCTTTCTCTTTCTCTTTCCCTTCCTATCCTCTCTCCTCCAATCCGTCACCCCTTTCCCCTCCCTTCCTTCATCCCTTTCCCCTCTCTTCCCTTCATCCCTTTCCCCTCTCTTCCCTCATCCCTTCCCTCATCCCCGTCCCCATTCCCAACTGCATCCCAAATCCCATTTCCATCCTCATTCCCCTTCCCCCTCCGCTATCTTTCCCCTATCCCCTGCCCTTACCCCTCCCCCTCCCCCTCCCCCTTCCACCTTTCCCCTATTCCCCTCCCCCTCCCACCTTTCCCCTATCCCCTACCCTAACCCTTACCCTTACCCCTCACACCCACCCCCACCCCTATCCCTCACCCTCCCACCTTTCCCCTAACCCCTACCCTTACCCCTCCCCCTCCCCCATATCCTCTATCCCGTATTCCCTATCCCCTACCCCCTACCCCCAAGCCCCTACCCCCTACCCCCTACCCCTACCCCAATCCCCTATTCCCTATCCCCTATCCCCTATCCCTCTCCCTCTCCCTAACCTGTAACAGACGAACGGAAGAATCGTCATCGTTGGCCTTTTCTGACGGACGGAGAAGAAGGGAAGCCGAGACGACAGCCATTCGGACAGGGCCTCCGAATGGGCTATTGATTGCCGGCCGCAGATACGAACGAGGTCACTGACTTACGTTGTTTTTTTTTATTATTATTTTTTTTTACTTCTCTTGAGTGTGTTTTTTGTCTGTTATTTATTTTATATATATGTTTTTTGTCTTCGATATCTGGAATGCTTTCGCCAGGTCGTTATTGTCGTTGGAATGCTATTGGAGTCCGAGAGAAGCGTTTTTTTTTTTTTTTTTTATTTATTATGTGGTTGGATTGAGGTATTTGAGTATTCCTTTCATTTGTGAATAAGCGACAGAGTTGGTGTTTTTTTGTGGTTGTCCTTTTTTATATAGTCTCTTGGAATGAATGAAAGATGTTTTGCGGTCGTCCCTTGAATTTTTTCATGATGTTTGGCGGTCGTTCCTTGAATCGGATAAGATTTTTAGCGGTCGTTCCTTGAAATTAATGAGTCACTTGAAATTAATGAGTTGGTTTGCGGTCGTCCTTACAAATGAACACGTTGGTGGCGGCGGGAGTCCCTTGGGAGTGATCGAACCTCAGCATCCCCGGCCGGTTAAGAAGCCCGACCCCGGATCACTGTAATCTTGCCAACAGACATGTGGAAATCGGCGTCTTATTTTGCCAACAGCTTCCTTCGGCTCACGTGACGAGATTGCTTGCTTGCTTGCTTGCTTGTTGCGTGCTGGTTGGCTGAGTGCGTTGGTGATCCTCTCTCCTCTCTCACCCCTTCCCCTCCTCCCCTCCTTCCGTCCTCCTCCCCTCCTTCCGTCCTCCTCCCCTCCTTCCGTCCTCTTCCCCCTCCTTCCCTCCTCCCCTCCTTCCGCCCTCTTCCCCTCCTCCCGCCCTCTTCCCCTCCTCCCCTCCTCCTCCCCTCCTCCTCCCCTCCTCCTCCCCTCCTTCCCTCCTCCCCTCCTCCTCCCCTCCTTCCGTCCTCTTCTCCTCCTCCCCTCCCTTCCCTCTTCCCCTTAGAGGGGTTAGACCGAGGGCCAGTGTAGAGGGTATTTATAGCAGAGCCAGGTGACGTGGAGGGAGTTAGAAGTGAGGGGAGGGGGAAGGAGATAGGGAGGGAGAGGGAGAGAAGGGGAGCGAGAAGGAGAGGGAGAAGGGAGAGGGAGATAGGGAGGGGGAAGAGGAGAGAAGGGGAGGGAGAAGGGATAGGGAGAAGGGATAGGGAGAAGGAGGGATAGAGGATGGATGGATGGATTAGAGGGAGGGATGGGATGGGATGGGATGGGATGGGATGTGGGGAGAGGGAGAGGGTACGGGTGTTAGAGGAGGAGTTAGGGATGGAGAGGAAGATGGTGGGTGGAGGAGGGGGGAGTAGCTGGCTTCCGGACCTCATGGCTTTGAAAGCAAGCAAGTGTTTATAGATGAATGTATGTATGTGTGACGTTGGACCCCAGAGGCCGTGACACAAATTTTCCGTCTATTTGTGGCTGTCCGTCTTTTAACGACGCGCCTGCATGACTGCTTACTAAGTGGAGGAGCGGGGATTGCGCGGGAGAGAGAGAGTGGGTAGGGTGGGTGGGAGAGTGGGTGGGTAAGTGGGTTAGTGGGAGGGAGGGTAGGTGGGAGAGTGGGTAAGTGGGTGGATGGGTGGGTGTGGGTAGGTAGGAGAGGGAGTGGGAGTGGGAAAGAAGGTGGAAGGGTGGGAGGGGGGGAGATGGTTGGGAGGGCGGGCCGTGGCGGGTCGGCGTAAGCAGGACAGTTAGGGAATGTATGAATGTACATACAATGGATGTAAATACTGAATGAATACACGCTCGCATATATGCATTTATGTCTGTGCTATACGTATTTATAAATCCCCCCCCCCCTTGCAAGACGCCTGTGTCACTAGTTGAATCTCGTACTTGCCTCGGCGCCAAAGTCCATTTCAATATCTATCGAGGCCTTAGTGATCCTGCCGAAGCATTCACCGTAACTGACGAAGAGTAGCCAGCGTCAGGAAGCCAGCACCAGCGCCAGTGTAACCAGGCGTCGGCACACGCGCGCGCTCGGCAGCCCCGCTCGGTAAACGACGGGGCGCGCGGCGGCCTTGGCGACAGGTGCTGCCAAGGAGACCGAATTGTACCTGTCTCACCTGTCACCGTAAGATCAGAGGGCGAGAGAAAGGGAGGGACGGAACTTTAAAAAGGAGGGAGGGGGGGAGGAAATTTAGAATTGGGAGGGAGGGTGGGAGGGGATGGGCTGGGATGGGATGGGAGGGGAGGGGAGGGGAGGGGAGGGGAGGGGAGGGGAGGGGAGGGAAGGGAAGGGAAGGGAAGGGAAGGGAAGGGAAGGGAAGGGAAGGGAAGGGAAGGGGAGGGAAGGGAAGGGAAGGGAAGGGAAGGGAAGGGGAGGGAAGGGAAGGGGATGGGAGGGAAGGGAAGGGAAGGGAAGGGAAGGGGAAGGGAGGTAGAGAGGGAACAAGAGAGAGAGAGTGAGCGAGAGAGAGGGGGTGAAAGGCAAAGAGCGAGAGCGAGAGCGAGCGAAAGCGACAGACACACACAGACAAACAAACAGAGTACGTGTTTTTTTTTTACGTGAACCTAAGTTTGTGCGATGTACAGTGTATTTGTCTCTGCGTTAGAAAGCTACTTTAACCTTGTTCCACCGAGAACCTTTGCAATGAGAGTATTTGCTTTAGTTCGTTCGAATTCGTTGAAGGCTCAAGGAGATGCCGACGAGTGCACGGTTGATGATGTTGCCAGTAGAGTGGGGGCATTCTTTGTAAGGTGGCGGTGCGGCAATGGAGTTTGCAATGGATCCCCTCATTACCACCATCAGTCATCATCATCATCATCATCATCATCATCCATCAATCATCATCATCATCATCCATCAATCATCATCATCATCATCATCACCATCACCATCAATCACCACCACCACCATCAATCACCACCACCACCATCAATCACCACCACCACCAATCACCACCACTACCATCAATCACCACCACCACCAATCACCACCACTACCATCAATCACCACCACTACCATCAATCACCACCACCATCATCAATCATCATCGTCATCACCTTTTCACGGCTGTATTATTGCCAATCGGAATTTCCTTGAGTGAAATACTCTTCAACTCTTATACTCGAGCGCGTGGTCGTTCCCCGCTTTTGTCTCGTTGACTCTCCTTGGAAAACGGTGCACGTGTGTTTACGATGATTAAGCGGGCGGGTGGGGGTGGGAAGGGGGGTGGGGGGGAGAAGGGGAGAAGGGGGAGGGGATTGGATTGGAGGGGAGGGGAGAGAGGGGAAGGGAGAGGGGAGAAGAGAGAGGGGTGGGGAGGGGAGGGGATTGGAGGGGGAGAAGGGGGAGGGGTGGAGGAGGGGAGAGGGAAGAAAGGGAGGGGAAGGGTAGGGTAGGGTAGGGTAGGGTAAGGAAGGGAGGAGGAGGGGAGGGGAATGAGGAGGTAGAGGAGGAAAGTTCGGCTAAGTAGGAGAATGAGAGGGAGAGGTATAGAGGAGAGTGCGTGGAAGGAGGAGGAGGAGGAGGGGAAAAGAGGGCGTGGGGAGGAGGAAGGAGGAAGGAGTTGGGGAGAATGAGGAGGGGAAGAAGGGTGGGGAAGGGTGAAGGGGGAGTTGGCCTGGTTCCTCTACCCTTGGACACCTTCCTACATTCTTGTGACGATAACAAACATTGGAATGTTGGTCACGAGGCTGAAGCACGTGATATCTGTGTGTGTGTGTGTGTGTGTGTGTGTGTGTGTAGGTCTACATGTGTCTGTTTATCTGTCTTGAGTAACGTCTCTTTTTTTTATCTTTTTTTTTTGGGGGGGGCGAGAGATTTCCCCCGTGGAAGTGCTCAAACAAAGAACGTGGTTGAGGTGTTTCTACAGAACATTTCCAGAAATCTTCCGAATGTTTACCACTTCCTCTTTTTGTTGCGTCTGATTGGTGCTCTTACGGTGTTGAGGTGTGCATGGGCGCATACTCACGCACGCACGCACGCATTACACCTGTTCATACGCTTACGCATAGGCGCTTTCGCAAGCCCACGTGTACACGCATACAAACTCGCACACGCACAAGGACTTCTTATCAATCAAATATAGATGGATGCTATAATCATATTATTCGCTCATGCAATCATTATCGTTGGGGGACCGATTTATGAGAGATAATCTGGAAATAAAGAGGTCAGACGGTTTCCAATATTGATCGAACATACCTCTTCAAGCACTATAAAAAAAAAAAAAAAAAAAAAAAAAAAAAAAAAAAAAAAAAAACAGCCATTTTTCTTTTTATTCTTCTCGCGTTGTATTTTATTTTTCCACCTTTCTGGCTTGATTTGTGTCGGGGGCTTCAGTGCATCAAGGGACATTTGGTTATAACCGGGCTTCAAAGTCGAGGCCCATCAAGCGTACCAACAGAGCGGATCAGAGTGATAAATCAGGTTTCAATCCTTACCAGAGAGCCGGTACGTTTTTTTTTTCTTTCTTTTTTTTTTTTTGAACATGACTTTCCAGAGGATGCACTTGAGTTTTGTTGTGTAAGGGTGTTGTATAATGAACTTTGTAGCCGTGCAGTGTATGAAAACTGATATATGTTTTATAGAAGATGAATAAAACATTTTTTTTTTTCAAGGACATGAACAAAATTGATTTTTTTTTATTTTAGGAAACTATTTTTTTTGACAGAATGAAGAAACGTATTTCTTTAAAAAAGATGAACAAAACTAATCATTTTCTTTTCTCTTCTTTCCAGGTGAGGACCAGGAAGGCCCCGTGGCTAATCAGGTGATGAAAGGTATACAGTGAGAAAATACTCCAGTAAAACCAGGTGGAAAGGATAAATAAATAAATAAAAGATCAAGATTCTCTCCCCCCTCTGGGACCGGAAAGAGAGAAGGAAAACTGTAGGTTGTATTGTTCTGTTTTTTTGCTGTTGTTGGTCCTCGCGTGATGGCGGCCATGTTGGATTTGAGAGCTGCGGGGTAGGAGGGAGGGAGGGTGAGGGAGAGGGGGAGGGAGGAGCACTCGGTCGGGTCTTGGCGGGAAATTCCGTTCGTGATTTTGTATCATATCAGTGTGTTTTGATTTTCTTTTCCTTTTTTTATGAGAAATTTGTTTTAAGGTTAACTTTTCTATTTCTATTTTGACATCATTATCGCTATTCCAACGACCGCTTCGCACGAACACTAACAGCGGTTGCATGCACAAGCAAATGGGTGCCCGTGGCGACCTGGTGCAGGCAGGTGGCGGGTGCGATCGAGATATGCCACGGTCAATAGGCGACTTTGGTCAACGAGGACAAAACACTTGCTGAGAGTGCCAACACGTGGTCTTTTGGCTACCCCCCTTTTTTCACCTTTTTTTTCTTAGAATTGATGTTTTTTTTTCTTCTTATCCTCGTTTACTTCACCTTCTTAGAATTTATGTTTTTTTTTTCTTATTCTCATTTACTTCAGAAGCTGCTCTTTGAAGTTTGTTTCTAAGTGGGATAGGTTGCAGTAGTTGTGTTCTTTTAGTTGACACTCGAACAAAATTGTTTAAAAATACGAAACATGGTGGATTGTATATATCATGGAGGGAGGGTGAACGATTGGCTTGTGGCATTTTTTTTTCTTTATTTTTGGTTGTTTGTTTAGGATTCTTGTGTTTGCCGAATATGTAGAATTAACTAACTCTCTGCGGGAAATCGGAAGGTCACCTTATACGATTAGCGTTGTGTATTTCCCACCATTATTATTATTATTTTAACTTTATCTTTATGTTCTTATTTTAAGTGCTGTTGGCCATAATTTTATTTGCGAATGGCGGGGAAACCTAGAAAAGCACCGGATGGATTTATCACATTCTAGAAAATCGAGGCAACCCGTTATGATTTCGTAATGATTCACGGTAGGTACAGTGTTATCGAACGGTTTGAAATGACAGACAAGAAACTAGTGGACGTTTCCAAAAGGTCAAGGTTGGCCGCAGGTTTATAAACAGTGTGTACTCATACATCTGTAAATATGTACCTGCATTTACATTATGTACACGCACACACACGCACAGACACACACTCACACACACTCACATACACACACACACACACACACACACACACACACACACACACACACACACACACACACACACACACACACACACACACACACACACACACGCACGCACGCACTCAGTATGCATGAATATATCTATTAAATATGTGCAGTGTTTTACCTGTCTCTTATGGTTTTGGATGCGTGTATGTATGCGAGGGCGTGCGGTTGCGTGTCTAAAGAGCAAGTGCGAGCGAATGACCTAAGGGTGAAGTCCTGGCGCACCTCCCCCCCCCCCCCCTCCCCTCCATGGCCTCTCTTGATAACGTCCTGCAATTCGGGGGACACTAAATAAACACGAGCGCCGGTTTACGAGCCGCTCGATCGTTCCGTTCCGTTCCGTTCCGTTTCGTTTGGTCCGAGTCGGGTTTCGTCTGCAGCGCACTCTACATCCGGGTATTTCGGGCCGCGGCTCGGGGAGTGATGGGGCTGGAGAGACAGGGTTGCGCGCGTGCTCTTATATATATATATATATATATATATATATATATATATATATATATATATATTGTTTTTTTTTTCTTCTTTTTCTTTTTCCTCTTCTTCTTTTCCTTCTTCTTCTTCATCTTCTTCTTCTTCTTCTTTTTTTTTTTTTTTTCATTTTATTTTTATTTATTTATTTTTATTTATTTATTTTTTTTTTATTGAGGTGATTGTGAACTTTTTTGGAACGGGAAGTAGAAGTGATTATAGAGCATGAGATTCCGACGGGAATTCGTTTTTGTTTATTCCAAGATTGGCATTATCAGAATTCCATTTTTTCGGAATTGGTATAAGATCTTTCTTCATATAAATATATTTTTTATGTTTCTATATCTGTCGCTTATGGGTCTTAATGTCTGTTTATGTATTTTATTTATTTGCTTCAGTTCCCCCTCCTCTCAGATGAAAATAATTTGCAGAAATGCCGAAGATAATATATATATATATATATATTTTTTTTTTTTTTTCTAGATATTTCTAAATGACACCATTATTGTTTTGCCTTTTAAGTACAGCTGGACGAAGAACTTTTATTTTTGGGAAGGGTGTAATGCATCGAAACGAGTTCTTGTCTAAAAAAAGAAAGAAAGAAAAAAAAGCGAGTAATTCTGGATAACCTTGCTTTTTTGTTGATGTTTTTTTGTTTTGAAAAGTAATGATATATATTTTTTTCCTATTATTTTTTCGGTTTTGATTTAGCCTTGTAGAATCTTTCTTTGTGTGTGTGTGTGTGTGTGTTTGTTTGTTATGGTGTTATTGTTGGCAATGGTGTGGTTTTGTTTCGCTATTGGTGTTAGTGTTATTGTTATTTTTATTGTTATTATTTTTTTTGTTTTTTTTGTTATTATTTTTTTGTTATTATTATTTTTTTTTGTTATTATTGTTTTTCTTGTTATTATTGTTATTGCTATTATTGTTATTTTATTGTTTTTTATAATCATCAGTTATTATTATTAATATTATTACTGTTACTATTACTATTACTATTACTATTACTATTATTATTACTACCGTTATTACTACTATCAACATCATTACCATCATTATTATTATTATCATTATTTTTTCTATTATTATTATTATTGTTCTCATTATGTTTTGTTGTTATTTTTCTATTCCCGTCCACCATTTCCAACGCGCTCTGATATACCTTTTTTTCTCTTTTTTACTGTTACTATGAATGACTCTGCAACTTCACAAACTGATGACAGCTGAAGGGGGGTGGGGTGGGGTGGGGGATGAGGGGGGATGGGGTTAAGGGCTCCGTTGGTGAGTCTCCAAGTTCGTAGTTGTCAAGGGAGGTATTGCCCGGCGTAGCATTCCCGTCCTCCTCCCCCTTTTTTTTCTTCTTTTTTTTCTTTTTCTTCTTCTTTTTTTCTTCTTGTTTTCTTTTTCTTCTTCTTCTTCTTTTTCTTTCTTTTTCTTTCTTCTTTTTCTTTCTTCTCTCCCTCTCTCTCTCTCTCTCCCTCTCCCTCTCCCTCTCCCTCTCCCTCTCTCTCTCCTCTCTCCCTCTCTCTCTCTCTCTCTCTCTCTCTCTCTCTCTCTCTCTCTCTCTCTCTCTCTCTCTCTCTCTCTCTCTCTCTCTCTCTCTCTCTCTCTCTCTCTCTCTCTCTCTCTCTCTCTCTCTCTCTCTCTCTCTCTCTCTCTCTCTCTCTCTCTCTCTCTATGTCTCTCTTTCTCTCTCTTTATGTATTCGTGTGTCTGTTTACGTGCTTGTATTTGTATGTATCTATATCTCTGTATACGTATGCTTGTGCTTGCGTGCCTGCGTGCGTGTCCCCTAGTCCGTCCGCTTGAACCAGTGGCAGGTTCATTGGCCTGCGGATCACGCCTACGGCCGCCCTGCGCGAGGGAGGACTGATGAATGAACCAGGGTCATCTTGTACTTTTTAAATGGGAGGAAAGGGAAAGTATTATGGGAGAAAAAGAAGAAAGGGAGAAGGAGATTGTAAAAGATTAGGGAAGGGGGGAGGGGGAGGGGGAGGGAAATTAGGTAGAGGGGGAGGAGGAGGGGGGGGGAAGAAGGTGATTATAAGGGAAGGTGGGGGGCAGGGGAGTGGGGGAGAAGCTAAAAAGGGAGGGGAAATGAAGCTTTGATAAATAGTAGGGGAGAGGGAGAGAGGGAAGAAGGAGTTAGGGAGAAAGGTAGCGAAAATAAAAGGTGGGGAAGAGCAGGTATAAGATTGAGGGGAAAGAAAATAAGGAATGAGGGGAAACGAAAGCGAAAATAGGAGGAATAGGAGGATAAAAAGAACGTAAGAGGACAGGAACTGGGAAAGAAGGGAAAAGTAGCGAAGCTAAGGGGAAAAGGAAGTAGAAGACATAGAAACAAGTGACTGAAAGGGAAAAGGAACAAAGGAAGAAGGGAGGAAGGACCAAGACATGAGGGAATAAAGGGGAAGAAGAAGAAGAAGAAGAAGAACAACAACAACAACAACAACAACAACAACAACAACAACAACAACAACAACAACAACAACAACAACAACAACAACAACAACAACAACAACAACAACAACAACTCCGGGGGTGGAGGTAGCGAAAGTAACGAACGAGTACAATCCGGCGACGGCACGAGCGAGCGAGAAGGGAAGGACCCCGAGCTGGTGGTAAGGGATAGCTCGTCTTTCCACTTTTGAGGGGAATGGTGTATGGAAGGGGAAGGTCTCTTGCTGGGGGTGGGGGGGAGGAGGAGGGAGAGGGTTGGCGTGTTCCAGGGGTGAGGGAGGTTGGTAGGAGAGGGAGAGAGGGTGAGGGAGAGGGAAAGGGAAAGGGAAAGGGAAAGGGAAAGGGAAAGGGTGAGGGTGAGGGTGAGGGTGAGGGTGAGGGAGAAGGAGAAGGAGAAGGAGAAGGAGAAGGAGAAGGAGAAGGAGGGAGAGGGAGAGGGAGAGGGAGAGGGAGGGAGAGAGAGAAGAAGAAGAAGAAGAAGAAGAAGAAGAAGAAGAAGAAGAAGAAGAAGAAGAAGAAGAAGAAGAAGAAGAAGAAGAAGAAGAAGAAGAAGAAGAAGAAGAAGAAGAAGAAGAAGAAGAAGAAGAAGAAGAAGAAGAAGAAGAAGAAGAAGAAGAAGAAGAAGAAGAAGAAGAAGAAGAAGAAGAAGAAGAAGAAGAAGAAGAAGAAGAAGAAGAAGAAGAAGAAGAAGAAGAAGAAGAAGAAGAAGAAGAAGAAGAAGAAGAAGAAGAAGAAGAAGAAGAAGAAGAAGAAGAAGAAGAAGAAGAAGAAGAAGAAGAAGAAGAAGAAGAAGAAGAAGAAGAAGAAGAAGAAGAAGAAGAAGAAGAAGAAGAAGAAGAAGAAGAAGAAGAAGAAGAAGAAGAAGAAGAAGAAGAAGAAGAAGAAGAAGAAGAAGAAGAAGAAGAAGAAGAAGAAGAAGAAGAAGAAGAAGAAGAAGAAGAAGAAGAAGAAGAAGAAGAAGAAGAAGAAGAAGAAGAAGAAGAAGAAGAAGAAGAAGAAGAAGAAGAAGAAGAAGAAGAAGAAGAAGAAGAAGAAGAAGAAGAAGAAGAAGAAGAAGAAGAAGAAGAAGAAGAAGAAGAAGAAGAAGAAGAAGAAGAAGAAGAAGAAGAAGAAGAAGAAGAAGAAGAAGAAGAAGAAGAAGAAGAAGAAGAAGAAGAAGAAGAAGAAGAAGAAGAAGAAGAAGAAGAAGAAGAAGAAGAAGAAGAAGAAGAAGAAGAAGAAGAAGAAGAAGAAGAAGAAGAAGAAGAAGAAGAAGAAGAAGAAGAAGAAGAAGAAGAAGAAGAAGAAGAAGAAGAAGAAGAAGAAGAAGAAGAAGAAGAAGAAGAAGAAGAAGAAGAAGAAGAAGAAGAAGAAGAAGAAGAAGAAGAAGAAGAAGAAGAAGAAGAAGAAGAAGAAGAAGAAGAAGAAGAAGAAGAAGAAGAAGAAGAAGAAGAAGAAGAAGAAGAAGAAGAAGAAGAAGAAGAAGAAGAAGAAGAAGAAGAAGAAGAAGAAGAAGAAGAAGAAGAAGAAGAAGAAGAAGAAGAAGAAGAAGAAGAAGAAGAAGAAGAAGAAGAAGAAGAAGAAGAAGAAGAAGAAGAAGAAGAAGAAGAAGAAGAAGAAGAAGAAGAAGAAGAAGAAGAAGAAGAAGAAGAAGAAGAAGAAGAAGAAGAAGAAGAAGAAGAAGAAGAAGAAGAAGAAGAAGAAGAAGAAGAAGAAGAAGAAGAAGAAGAAGAAGAAGAAGAAGAAGAAGAAGAAGAAGAAGAAGAAGAAGAAGAAGAAGAAGAAGAAGAAGAAGAAGAAGAAGAAGAAGAAGAAGAAGAAGAAGAAGAAGAAGAAGAAAAGAGAAAGAAGGAGAAGAAAACGAAGAAGAAAATGAAGGAAAAGAAGAAGAAATCCGGCTGTAAAGGGGAGTTGTCATCCAGGCTTAATTAATTAAAAAATGTAGGGGGGAGCTGGAGGTGGAAGAAGAGTCCTCCATATTCGAAGGAAGAGATTTACGGAGGGACATCAGCTGCCGACTTGACGAGACAGCGTGGATCTCTCTCCCTTGCGGATGTCATGTGGACGAGCGCCGTAGTGGAATAGGGCCGTCTTGACTGACTGACCTACAGATGGCCTTGATTTTGGTGCCGCTGTAGTTGGGGGTTGTGTAGCGGGACCTGTCGCTTGCAGTGCAGTGCGGTGCAACAGCTGGTCTGTGGACATGCAGTCGCTGTGATGTGATGGCGGTGGTGGTGGTGGTGGTGGTGGTGTGCGGGCGGGCCATCTGATTTACAGCTGGTTCAGAGGGAGAGGGGAGGTGGAGTGGGGGGGAGTGGGGGGAGTGGGGACCGGGGACCGAGCCAGCCAGCCAGGTGAGAGAGACGGCCAGTACCTGTATTGCTCACCCGATGGCCCAGGTATGGGTGATGGGTAGGTGAGGGGGGTGGGGAGAGAGAGAGAGACGGAGGAGGGGAGGGAACGGAGGGGGAGAGCGGAGGGGAGGGGAGGGTGGAACGGAAGGGAAGGAGGGATGTACCCAGCTGTCGGCTTATTGATTTACGTAGCCGTGTGTGCCGGCCCCGAGTGCCACAGCCACTGCCGCTGCGCCACCTGTGCTCTCTACTTTTTGGCATCGGCCCATGCGAAGCGCCCCCCTCCCCCCCTTCCCCTCCCCTTTGCCCCTTCACCCTCCTCCTCAGCTCCCTTATCTACCATCTTCCGCTCCCCCCCCCTCCACCCCGCCCCAACTTTATGCGATAACGAGGACAAGGAAGTCATTTCCAGTTAAAATCTGTGACGCTCGCACGAAAGCCAAAGGTCAGGGGTCATATTGGGGTCAGTCTGGGTCGAACTAGGGCGGCGAGAAGGGCCAGGGACAGGCTGAAGGACGGGACAGGTCAGGCCAGGCCATTCCTTCTCTTCATCACGCCACCATCCCCAACCCCTTTCACAACGTCTCAACGCGCTTGCTAGTTTCCTACGGCTAGAACACCAGGGGACTAATTTCCTCGCATTAGGATACTCGGCCAATCTTGTAATAGCTACATCGTCCCATGTTCGTTAGTCTTGCCTGTGCCTTTAGTATCAAACTGACCTCCTTTGTTACAACGTCTTGGTAAGGATATTCGCATTAGCTGAGGATGCCCTTGAGGAGTTTGAAGAAAGAAAAGTTTAATATATTGAAGTTAACGTATATTCTCTGCGTGTTGATAAGTGTTGGATCTTTCTGTCTTTCTTTCTCTTTTCCTTTTTAAACAAGTGTTCTGTACATCTCTGACTTTGCCTTTGCCTTGCCTTTCAACATTTGTCGTAATCCTAAAGGTATTTACAAAAGGGAGTAAAAGAGGGGAGACATAAGCGAAACTGGGAAAGCTGTCCGGTGGTGATTCATGTTATTTTCACTTTTTGTCTGTTTATCTATCGACTTCACTTCCGAGAGAGTTTGATGAAACCGTGTGATTGGAACTTCTATCAAATCATTTTCTCTTTTTCTCTTTCTATCTATCTATCTATCTATCTATCTTTCAACCTCTCCTCTCTCTCTCTCTCTCTCTCTCTCTCTCTCTCTCTCTCTCTCTCTCTCTCTCTCTCTCTCTCTCTCTCTCTCTCTCTCTC
>BOPN01008398.1:36377-38877 GCA_017312705.2 Penaeus japonicus | reverse complement strand
TATATATATATATATATATATATATATATATATGAATCACAAAAAACACAAACACAGTAACGTGCACATAACAAAATTAATAAAATACTGCCATTTTGTGGCAGTGTTTTTTATTATATATATATATATATATATATATATATATATATATATATATATATATATATATATATACATATAAATATATATGTATATATATATATATATATATATATATATATATATATATTGTATATATATATATATATATATATATATATATATACATATATATATATATATATATATATATATATATATATATATATATATATATATATATATATATATATATATATATATGTATATATATATATAAAGAGAGAGAGAGAGAGAGAGAGAAGAGAGAGAGAGAGAGAGAGAGAGAGAGAGAGAGAGAGAGAGAGAGAGAGAGAGAGAGAGAGAGAGAGAGAAAAGAGACAGAGACAGAAGAAAGAGAGAAAGAGAGAAGAGAGAGAGAGAGAAAGAGAGAGAGAAAGAAGAAAGAGAAAAAGCCCCCTCCTTCCTCCCCCCCCAAAAAAAAATCGAGAGAGGAAGCAAGCACGAAACCAATTAAAAAAAAAAAAAAAACGAAAGCAAGAGCGAAAGCGGACAGAAGGAACCCCCCCCGAAAGGAGAGGCCGACCCCGCGAGGCGCAGACCCCCGAATCAGAGGCAAAGCAACATAACCTCCAAGGGGAGAGATAATGACGTCTAAATAAGAACAGAACAAACAAGGGCTAATAGACGAATCTCCATCCTTACGCCCGACACGCCCGCAGTCGTTTCCGGGTCATTTTTGTGCTCAAGTTGCCGAAAAAATATTAATAATCACAGGTCTTGTCTTGACTCCTTCACGCTCGCTCTCACAGGCTCCCCTTCTGCACACACACTCTCGCATAGGAAACCTCTTGTCTCTTGTTGTGTGTGTGTGTGTGTGTGTGTGTGTGTGTGTGTGTGTGTGTGTGTGTGTGTGTGTGTGTGTGTGTGTGTGTGTGTGTGTGTGTGTGTGTGTGTGTGTGTGTGTGTGTGTGTGTGTGTGTGTGTGTGTGTGTGTGTGTGTGTGTGTGTGTGTGTGTGTGTGTGTGTGTGTGTGTGTGTGTGTGTGTGTGTGTGTGTGTGTGTGTGTGTGTGTGTGTGTGTGTGTGTGTGTGTGTGTGTGTGTGTGTGTGTGATTCTGTCTCTTTCTGTCTACCTAGGTTTCCGTCTCTCTTTCTGTTTCTGTCTCTCTCTCTCTCTCTCTCTCTCTCTCTCTCTCTCTCTCTCTCTCTCTCTCTCTCTCTCTCTCTCTCTCTCTCTCTCTCTCTTTCTCTCTCTCTCTCTATCTATCTATCTATCTCTCCCTCTCTCTCTCTCATTCTCGCTGGCTCACTCTCTTCCCATCCGTCTATCTATCTATCTATCAATCTTCATCAATCTCTCTATCTACCTACCTCTATCTACTTCCTCTCTCCCTTCCTTTCATCTCTTCTTCACACTCAGAAAAAGAGTGTGAATGAAGTATGAATGAAGTATGAATGAAGTGTGAATGAAGTGTGAATGAAATATGAATGAATTTCGTCCCGTGAATTGAATACACGAGGACCTCCGCCACAGAGCATAGTCGAGGCCACACAACGACCTGTCACAACATGTTTGGTGCCGTTTGGTGAAGTGGGTTTGGTGATTCCTCTATCTCTTCCTTCTTTTCCCCCTCTTCTCTATCTTTATCCTCCTTCTCCTCAGCTTCTCTATCCTCTCTATCCTCACTTCGACTTCTCTATCTACTCTTCACGTTCCCTATCCTCCTTCTCCCTCTCTTCACTCCCTTTACCTTCCCTATCCTTCTTCTCCATCTCTATCCTCCCTTCACCCTCCTTATCCTCCTTCTCTCTTCCTATCCCCTATCCCTCTTTTCTCTTCCTATCCCCTATCCTCCTTTCTTACCCCCCATCCTCCTTCTCCCTCCCTATCCTCCTTCTTCTTCTCTATCCACCCCTCACCCTCCCTATCCTCCTTCTCTCTCCCTATCACCTATCCTCCTTCTCCCTCCCTATCCTTTATCCTCCTTCTCCCTTCCCATCCTCCTTTTTCTTACCCCTCATCCTCCTTCTCCCTCCCTATCCTCCCTTCCCCTTCTCTATCCTTCTTCTCCCTCTCTATCCTCCCTTCACTCTCCCTATCCTCCTTCTCTCTCCCTATCCCCTATCCCCCTTCTCCCTCCCTATCCCCTATCCCCTTCTCCCTCCCTATCCCCCATCCTCCCTCTCCCTCCCCTTCAGCAGAGCGGGAACATAAACGTAAATAAACACTGTATATGTACCATCTTGGAATAACATTATGGTTGAGGGATCGGGGCGGATAATTCACGGTCGTGTTTGTCATCTACGATAAAATGGGGATGGGTGGGGAAGGGAGAGGGAGAGGGAGGGAGATTGGGGGAATGGGGGGGAGGGGGAGGGAGGGAGGGAGGAAGGGAGGGGGAGGGAGGGAGGGAGGGAGG
>BOPN01008398.1:6377-21377 GCA_017312705.2 Penaeus japonicus | reverse complement strand
AGAAGAAGAAGGAGAAGGAGAAGAAGAAGAGGATGAAGAAGAAGAAAGGAAGAAGAAGAAAAAGTAAGAGAAGAAGAAGTAGAAGGAGAAGAAGAAGAAAAAAAAAGATAAAGACGGAGAGGAGGAAGAAGAACAAGAAGAAGAGGATGATGAAGAAGAAGAAGAAGAAGAAGGAGAAGAAAAAGAAAAAGAAGAAGAAAAAGAAAAAGAAGAAAGATAATAATAATAATAATAATAATAATAAGAAGAAGAAGAAGGAGAAAAGAAGAAGAAAAAGAAAAAGAAGAAGGATAATAATATTAATGATAAGAAGAAGAAGGAGAAGAAATAGAAGAGGAGGAGGATGAAGAAGAAGAAGATGAACATAATGAGGGAGAAGAAGAAGAAGAAGAAGAAAGAAAAGAAAACAAGAAAAACAAGAAGAAAAAGAAGGAGCAGGAAAAGAAGAAGAAGAAGAAGAAGAAGAAGAAGAATGGCGAAGGAGATTTTGAAGAACTAGACAGAAGATGGAGAAGAAGGAGAAAATGATGAAGTAGAAAAAGAAAATAACAATAATAACGAAGAAGGAGAAGAAAACAAAAATAAAAAATAACGAAGATAGAAGAGGGAAAAGAAGAAAAAAAAGGAAAAAAAGAAGGGAAAAAGATAGAAAATTCGTCGCCGAAATTTGTCTTACATAAGAGTTGGCGAGAAAATGACATATTTATGCTAATCGAGGAAGCATTCGGATATAGACATTGATTGATGACGTTTCCGAATGCTCGGTTATTTATCACTCCGATTTCTCTATCTCTATGTAATAATGGAAAAGATAGGCGCAGAATGAAGCTTGTGTATCTTTAGAATAACTTAATTCGAGCTGTAAAACGTTAGCGAAGGAATAAATATCTCTTTACCCTCTCCAAAAAAAGAAAAAAAATAGAAGAAAAAAAATTAATGGCTACCTTCGGACATGGCAAGTATAAACGCTTATAAAAACTGGTAACAAGTGAACGTCGAGTCGACCCGCTTATAAGGCTTGGATTCCCCTCGATAAGCGTTCGAACTCTGACCAAGAAGGATCCGAATATGTAAAATAATTGCAGCCTCGTCGGGCCATTCAATAAGACACACCCAGGCGAAATTTCTTTATTTGCAAAGATTAAATTAGAAAGCGCTTGCACTGGGTGGACTAAATAACGTTTAACCTACATAGACTTAACTTCCTATTATGAAAAAAGAGGGGGAGTGTTATGCGCGGGAAAAAAAATGAACTCTTTGTAATGTAGTTCTGATGTTCTTATTTTTTTTTTCTCTCTCTCTTTTTTAAGCTATCAGCATTTGCCTCGTGTTACGCAGCGAGAACTCGTTAAGATGGTGATGACTGCATCTTCATGTCGCCCTGCAATGGCTGTTAATGCGTTCAAATTGACGTTCTCTCTCTCTCTCTCTCTCTCTCTCTCTCTCTCTCTTTCAATCTATTTATCAAGCTCCTCTGTCGCTCTTTCTATATGCTAGCTGCTCTGTTTCTCTCTCTCTCTCTCTCTCTCTCTCTCTCTATCTCTCTCTCGTTTCTTCTCTCTTCTTCCTCTCTTCTCTTCTTTCTTCATCGCTTTCTTCGTCGTTTTTCTTCTTTCTATCTCTTCTCTCTCTCTCTCTCTCTCTCTATATATATATATATATATATATATATATATATATATATATATATATATATATATATATATATATATATATATGTCTCTTAGCGTACGTGTGTCTGTATGTATGAAAGTATGCGTCACCATAACACCACAGCCATACCTCATACATACACATATTCATCTCCCTCTTTCTTTCACTATATCACCGGACTATAAAACCCAAAGATAACGCATAAGAAAAACAAAGACACACGGAGAGGCAAAGAAAGAAGACAAAGACAAAATAAAGATAAAGAGAGACAAAGAAAGAGAGAGAGAGTGAGGGAGAGAAAGAGAGAGAGAGAGAGAGAAGGAGAGAGAGAGAGAGAGAGAGAGAGAGAGAGAGAGAGAGAGAGAGAGAGAGAGAGAGAGAGAGAGAGAGAGAGAGAGAGAGAGAGAGAGAGAGAGAGAGAGAGAGAGAGAGAGAGAGAGAGAGAGAGAGAGAGAGAGAGAGAGAGAGAGAGAGAGAGAGAGAGAGAGAGAGAGAGAGAGAGAGAGAGAGAGAGAGAGAGAGAGAGAGAGAGAGAGAGAGAGAGAGAGAGAGAGAGAGAGAGAAGGAAGACGAAGAGAAAGAAAGGACACAAAGAGACAAAGAAAAGAAGACAAAGAAAGAAAAAAACAAAGAATGGAGCTCAGCAAATAAGCCAAACAAAGATAACAAAGAAAGAAGACTAACAAAGGAGACAAACACACAAAAAAAACAAAGAAAGAAGACTAACAAAGGAGACAAACACACACAAAAAAAGAAAGAAAGAAGACACACAAGAAAACAAAACACAAAATACCAACAAACAAAGAAAACAAAACACAAAATACCAACAAACAAAGAAAACAAAACACAAAATACCAACAAACAAAGAAAACAAACCAAAAAAGACAAGGAAACAAAGGAAAGGAGACAAAAGAAAGGAGAATAAGCGATAATGAATGAGATCTCACGTCTTCAGAGATGCCACCTCACTGTCTCCTCTCGCGACGGTGAAGATGAAGATGCTGTTGATCTGCCCTTTATTTTGCTGTCTTTGTTTGTGTTTGTGTCTGGTAAGGGGAGAGGGGGAGGGAGGGGAGAGTGGCTTTAGTTGTTTGTGTTTGTGTCTGGTAAGGGGGGAGGGGGAGAGGGGGAGGGGAGGAGGAGGAGGGGGAGGGGAGGGGGAGGGGGAGGAGGAGGAGGGGAGGGGAGAGTGGCTTTGGTTGTTTGTGTTTGTGTCTGGTAAGGGGGGAGGGGGAGGGGGATGGGGAGGAGGAGGGGGAAGGGAGGGGGATGGGGAGGAGGAGGAGGCAGAGGAGAGGGGCTTAAGTTGTTTGTGTTTGTGTCTGGTAAGGGGGGAGGGGGAGAGGGGGAGGGGAGGGGGAGGAGAGAGTGGCTTTAGTTGTTTGTGTTTGTGTCTGGTATAGGGGCTGGGGAGAGGGGGAGGGGGAGGGGAGGGGGAGGGGCAGGGGAGGGGGAGGAGGGAGGGGAGAGTGGCTTTGGTTGTTTGTGTTTGTGTCTGGTAAGGGGGGAGGGGGAGAGGGGGAGGGGGAGGGAGAGTGGCTTTAGTTGTTTGTGTTTGTGTCTGGTATGGGGGCAGGGGGAGAAGGGGAGGGGGATGGGGAGGAGGAGGAGGGGGAGGAGGGAGGGGAGAGTGGCTTTAGTTGTTTGTGTTTGTGTCTGGTAAGGGGGCAGGGGAGAGGGGGAGGGAGAGGGAGAGGGGGAGGAGGAGGAGGTAGGGGAGAGTGGCTTTAGTTGTTTGTGTTTGTGTCTGGTATGGGGGCAGGGGGGAGGGGGAGGGGGGGGAGGAGGGAGGGGAGAGTGGCTTAAGTTGTTTGTGTTTGTGTCTGGTAAGGGGCAGGGGGGAGGGGGAGGGGGGGGAGGAGGAAGTAGGGGAAGACAGGGAAAGAAGGGGAAAAGGAGAGGGAAGAAGAAGGGGGGATGAGAAAGGAGGGGGAGGGGTAGGGAGGAAGAAATGAGATGCAGTTGGGAGGAGGAGAAGGAGGATGAGAAGAAGAAGAAGAAGGAGGAGGAGGAGGAGGGAGGAAGCAGAGAAGGGAAGCTATGGGGTGAGGGGTGGAGGGAAGAGGGGAAATGGCAGAGAGGGGAGGGGGAGGAAAGTGCGAAGATGGGGGGGGGGGAGAAAGTGTGTAGTGGTAGTGTTTGTTTTTGTGACCGCGTGTGTATATCCGTGATGTTTTTGTGTATTTGTGTAGGTATGTGTGTAGGTTTGTGTAAGTATGAATGTGTGTGTGTTTGTTTGTGTGTGTGTGTGTGTGTATGTGTGTGTGTGTCTCTTGTGTGTGTGTGTGTGTTTGTGTGTGTGTGAGTATGAGTGTGTGTGTGTGTGTGTCCATGTTTATTTGTGTATTTTATGCGGAAATGGGTGTGTTTCTATCTGTCCGTATACGTTTGTATGTTACACTAATTCAAATGATCTGCACACGCATGCTTAATATGTGAAAGTACACTCTAATTTGCATATGTGTTTTTATGAATGCAGCTTCGTCATATATGCAGTTCGTTAGCAACAATGCCAGCTTGCATAATACGCGCAACACACACACTACACACACCCACACAAAACACACACACACACTCACCCACCCACACACACACAACACAACACAACACACACACACACACACACACACACATAACACAACACAACACACACACACCCACACACAAACAACACACCAACCCACCCACACACACACAACACAAAACACACACACACTCACACGCGTTCACAACATCAAAGAACTGCCTTTTATTACCTCTACATATTTCATAGTGCATTAACGTTTTCTTTTGAATGTTGTCGATACAGCTTTTATGGCATTCGGGGGGTGGGGAGTGGGTGGGTAGGGGTGGGCGGGGGTAGACTAGGGGCAAGGGGAGGGGGGAATAGGGAGGGGGTGTGTGCCCATGACACACTGTGACTCATTCTTACTCATGCTTTCTCTACTGTTTCCCTTCCTGATTCCTCGGACCAATTTACCTGTGTGTGTGTGCGTGTGCGTGTGTGTGTGTGTTTGTGTGCGTGTGTGCGTGCGTGTGTGTGAGTGTGTGTGTGTATGTGTGTGTGTGTGTGTGTGTGTGTGTGTGAGTGTGTGTGTGTGTGTGTGTGTGTGCGTGTGTGTGTGTGTGTGTGTGTATGAAGAGTCATATTCATATACATACATACACATATTTCAAACCATTCAGTCTATCGATTCATCTATCTATCTATCTATCTATCTATATATCATATGCCTTTTTTGTTTCATTGATATTTCTCTATCTCTCTATCTACATTCTGCTTCTCCCTATCTCCCTTTTTCCCTCTCCCTTACCACGCGTCTTCTAACCCCCTCCTCCCTGGTGCTCCCCCCCCTCCCCTCCCCACACCCTCTCTATACCTGCAACACCTAAACCCTCCACTCCCCCTCCCTCCTTCCCTCCTTCCCCCTCTCTCTCTCCTACTCCTTAGCCGTCCTTAGTCTCCCCTCCTCCCCCTCCCTCCCTTCCTTCCCCCCATGCCCACATACCCTCCACCCTACCCCCTCTAGCTCCACACCCTCATCTCCCCTACAAACCCCTATCCTAACCCCCCTTCCCCCTCTCGCCCCCCACCCTCCCATCCCCCCAACGCTATCCTACCTCCTTCTCCCTCTCCTCCCCCCCTCTCTCCCTCCCCGCACCCCAAACACTTCCCAGTCAGTCGCCGCTACCTGTCCTACGGCGTCGCTCCCCCCCTTCCCCCCACCCTACTCCCCTCTCCCCACTCCACCCCACCCACCCCTACTCCCCTTCCCCCGCCCACCCTTCCATCCCATCCCTTCCCCCGCCCACCCTTCCATCCCATCCCCTATCCCTCCCCACCCTCCCCACCCATCCACCCACCCTCCCCCACCCCCTACCCCCCCGTCGCGGCGCCTGCTTGTCGCCCGCGCCGCTCGTTCCAGACTTGCTTCCCACCACCACGCGGCGCTCCGGCTGCACCCGCCGCCACCGCCACCGCCGACGCCGCTAAAAACACCCACCGCGTTCACTCGCTCGCTAACTCGCTCTCTCACTCGCTAGCTCTTGCTCGTTCGACGGTTAGCTCTCTCTCTCGCTCTCTTGCTCGCTCTTGTTCGTTCGACGGTTAGCTCTCTCGCTCGCTCGCTAACTCGCTCTCTCGCTCGCTCTCTTGCTCGTTCGACGGTTAGCTCTTGCTCTCTTGCTCGCTCTTGCTCGTTTGCCGGTTAGCTCTCTTTCTCGCTAGCTAACTCGCTCTCTCGCTCGCTAACTCGCTCTCTCACTCGCTCTTGCTCGTCCGACGGTTAGCTCTCTTTCCTTGTGCTGTTGCTGGGATTGTTGTCTTTTGGGTTTGTTTTTTGTTGTTGTCTTTGTTGTTGGTTTTGTCGTTTTTGTTGTTTTTGTTGATTTGTTGTGTTGTTGTTGTTATCGGTATTCTTATTGGTATTATCATCATTATCAGTATTATTATCAGTGTAATCTTCATTACCACTGTAATTATCATCATTGCTATTATTTCCATTACTACTATCATTATCCTCCTCCTCCTCCTCCTCATCATCATCATCATCATTATTATCTATTTTAACTTGGCGGATGGACTTGATGGAGTCTCCTCATTCTCTTTCACTTTTCTCATTCTTCCTATTCTCCCTCTTTCTCTGTTTCCATTTCTTTCTCTTCCTTTCTTCTTTCCTTCTATTCCTCTTCTTCGTTCACATTCAGTTGTACATGGTTTTAAAATATAATTTGAAGACAAAAGGTAATTGATTCCCTTATACGGATGTGCGTCAAAAAAAGGCGGGAAATTCAAATGTATTCGAGGCAGATTTTGTATTAGAATAGGAGGAGGAGAGGGAGGAGGAAGGAGGAGGGGGAAGGAGGGAGGAGGAAGGAGGAGGGGGAGGAAGGAGGAGGAGGAGGAAGAGGAGGAGGAAGGAGGAGGTGGAGGAGGAGGAGGAAGAATAAGAAGAGGGGGAGGAAGAGAAGGAGGAGAGAGAGGAGGAGGTGGAAGAGGAGGAGAAGGAGGAGGAAGAAGAAGAGGATGAGGAAGAGGAGGAGGGAAAGAGGAGGAGAAAGAGGAGTAGGAGGTGGAGGGAGAGAAAGAAGAGGAGGGGAAGAAGGAAGCACGTCGTTGCCCTCTCCCCTCTTTCCCCTCTATTTTATTTTATTTTTGCTTCCCCCCTTTTTTTCTTCCTTCTCTTTCGTCTCTCTCTCGCTTTCTGTTTCTTTATGTTTTATGTTTTACTCTTCTTTTGCTTTTGTTTTGTTTTTCGATATTTTTTCTTGTTTTTGTCTCTTTTTTCCTTAGCTTATTTTTTTCTTTCTTTTTCTCTGTGTTTTATTTTCCACTCTCTCTTTTATTATATTTCATTTTTTTCAGATGAAAAAATGAAGTAACAAAGACGGCAATTGCCACGAAGAAAAAGATCAAATGGTAATATAAGAAAAAAAAAATATATAAAAAAATAAGGAGATGAAGAAAAAAGCGAAAGAAGAGAAGGAAGAGGAAGGGAGAAAAAGAAACAGAACAAGAAGAAGAAAAGGAAAAAAATAGTAGAAGAATACAAACAAAGAAGATAAAAAAGACAAAGAAGGAGAAAAAAAGAACAGAGGAAAAAAAAAGAAAAGAAAAGAAAAAAAACACGTACACGTAAGAAAACAAAAGCAACTTAAAAAAAAAGAAAAGAAAAAAAGAAAAGAAAAGAAAAGAAAAACCCATGAAAAAAAAAGAAAAACAAAGAGAAATTAAAAAATCAAAATCCCCCAGATAATTTTCTGAATATATCGTTTCTTTCGATGTATTTTGTCTTATTGTTTTGAAGAATAAAGATTTTCAAAAACAAAAACATATTTCTTTCATGGCAGCGAAACTTCATTCACTTATGTCTCCTTTTGGTGTCTCGTGAGTACTCAGCTGTTATTGGGTCTGTGTGTGTGCGTGTGTGTGTGTGTGTGTTTCCGTCTATGTGAGTGAGTGTGTGTGATTGTGTGTGTGAGTGTGTGAGTGTGTGTGCGTGTGTATTTGTGTCTATGTGTGTGTGTGTGTGAGTGTGTGTGCGTGTGTATTTGTGTCTATGTGTGTGTGTGTGTGAGTGTGTGTGCGTGTGTATTTGTGTCTATGTGTGTGAGTGTGTGTGCGTGTGTATTTGTGTCTATGTGTGTGTGTGTGTGAGTGTGTGTGCGTGTGTATTTGTGTCTATGTGTGTATGTGTGTGTGTGTATGTGTGTGTGTGTGTTTGTTTGTTTGTGTGTGTGTGTCTATGTTGATTGTGAGTGAGTGTGTGCGTGTGTTTGTGTCTATGTGTGTGTCTATGTGTGTGCTTTACGGTTGTGTGTGTGTATATATGAGTATGTGTGTGCGTGCATTTAATTACTTAGTTTTTGTCTTTGATCTATACTTTTCACCTCGACTTTATCCATCCCCTTTAGTCCTTTACATCTCATCACACACGTCTACCTACACAAGACAAACGAACCACTCTGTGTTGCCTGGAAAAAAAACGTTACCCAGAGAAAACCTAGAGACACAGTAGGGTATTCTAGTCATCCGAAATGCCTCATATAATATTTATAACTGAAGCAACATGGCTCCTCACATACCCTGAACAGCCTTAAGATATTGCAGTTCTGAGTTCTGTCGTGAGAATGTTTGTTTCCTTTCCTTCCTGTTGCTCTAACTTAATTTTGTTTTGAATTTAAGTCCATTGATTTATTCCATAATCTCGGGGGCACTTATATCCTCCCATTCAACCGCTTTTCCCCCATTTTTCATTATTATTTTTTTCACTATTGCAACTTGCAAAGTCCGCGGCGATGGATCGTGCATGGTGGATTATTGTTCAGGAAGATCAGGTTGGTAGTTTCTTCTTATTTTGGCTTTTCGCATTCACCCTTTCTTCTCGTCTCGGTCTCTCGTTCTCTCTCTCTCTCTCTCTCTCTCTATCTCTATCTCTCTGTCTCTCTGTCTCTCTCTCTCTTTCTCTCTCTCCCTCTCTCTATCTATCTGTCTATTTGTATATCCATCTATTTATCTCTTTTTCTTTCTCTTTTTTTCCATCTTCCTCTCCCACTCCCTCCCCCCCCTCTCTCTATCTGTCTATTCATCTATCTATCTCTCTTTCTTTCTCCCTCTCTCTCGCTATCTGTCTATCTATGTATCCATCCATCTCTCTCCCTCCCTCCCTCCCTCTCTCTCTCTCTATGTGTGTGTGTGTGTGTGTATACTTGTGTGTGATTATGCTTATCCAAAAATATATGTATATGTAAATGCATAATAGCTTTTCGCAATGTGATATATTTGCCATTTCTGTAATGTTTACTCACGATCAAGCACAATAACAGCAACTGCATATAACTGGAATTTATCCTCAATCAAGCAGCTATGACCACAAGCATAAATACTGGTACGCGAAAGCATTAAGGCGAGTGCTTGAATGCTTGGCATTATCTACATTGCTTCTCCCGTATAAATGTTTATCGCTCTCTCTCTCTTTCTCTCTCTCTCTCTCTCTCTCCCTCCCCCTCTCCCTTTTTTTTCTCTCTCTCTTTCTCTCTCTCCTTCCCTCCCTCCATCCCTCCATCCCACCCTCTCTCCCTCCATCCCTCCATCCCACATCCCTACCGTAACATACCCAGAAAAAAAAGAAAAAAAAATCCCCATAAAGTGTATAAACCATCCACGATAATCGTTTCTTGGTTGAGGCACTCCACCAAACGCACTGAAGTCAACCCGAAGCAACCAGAGGCGTCACCTGTATCCAGCAAGGGCGGATCTTCATCTGCAATCTGCAACATCAGGATATATCAGTTACTGCCCAAGGACTCTTTGACTCCTGCTACTCTCGGAATCCTAGAATCCTACGCGTGTCCTAGAATCCTAGAATCCTACGCGTGGCTTCGAGGTGTTGTTAGACTTTCAATCTGTCTTGGAGTGTTTTTTTTCGCTGTTCATAAAACTTATTATTTTTTTTTTTTCTTGTTGTTCAAATTTTATGTATTTAATAGATCCAACTGCAAAGAATAGGGTCTAAATTATATGAAATCAGGGAGGTAAGATTTGTATTCTTATAGATTCTTTAAATATTGTTGGTTTTGTTACTCATAGTTTCGATAGGAGATTTCTGATTAAAAAGAGGATATATTGTATATGTATTATATCTGGTTCCTTTTCATATACATATATATATATATATATATATATATATATATATATATATATATATATATATATATATAGAGAGAGAGAGAGAGAGAGAGAGAGAGAGAGAGAAATACATTTCGTTTTACTTTTTTTTTTTTTAAATTCTGGAAGACTTGCTAGCTTTACATGCATGGTCCTTCGCCCACAAGCCTAACCCGTAGCTAATGAACAAGGTAATTAACATAATCCTAGCCACCTGACAGGGTTTTTATTATCATTATTAATTATTCTTTATGATGTGATGTAACTTTTATGGTATCTTTTCCTAACCTCCGTTTTCTATCCATATCTTTCGGATTAGTTTCTCGTTCCTCTGGTTCTGGAATTGGCGCGAAAATGCGTCTTCTTCTTCCAGGTTTCATTTCTTTTATTTTTCTCTCTCTCCCTTTTTTTTTCTTCCTCTTCGTCTTTCCATTCTTCTTCTTCTTCTTGTTCTTCTTCTTTGTTTACGTTATCGTCTTTGTCTTTTTCTTCTTCTTCGTTTTGTTGTTTTCTTTCTTATGCTTCTTCTTCGTCTTCCTGTTTTTCTTCTTCGTTGTTTTCTTATTCCCTTTGTTCTTCTATTTCTCCTTCTTATTATTAGTTCTTCTCCACTTCGTTTTCCTTCTTCCTTTTCTACCTATTCTTCTTCTTTGGCATGTTCTTTGTCCTTTTCCTCTCCTTCTCCTTCTCCTCTTCTTGGTCCTTCTCCTCTTCCTCTTCTTCGTTAACGTCTTCTTATTCTTCCTCGTCTTATGTCCTTATCTTTCGTCTCTTTAGACCTCTTCTTTATTTTCTTCGCTTTCTTATTCTTCTCCTTTACTTCATTTTCTTTTTTATCTTTACTTTATTCTATCCATTTCCATGAGTATTTTTCAATCATTATCTTTAAAAAATAATTTGGGAGATAAAAGAATAAGAAAAAATACGACTTGCAAGAAATAAAAGACAAAACAAAACAAAAGATGAATAAAAAAAATAATAAAAAGAATTTGAAAAAGTTAACAAAATTATAATCTGAATAAAATGAAACAAAATAAAATAAACAGGCACCAAATTCCGTAACGTTCCTGATGAGAAATTAAAAAGATACAAATGAAAAAATAGACATGAAAAATAAATAAATACATAAATAAATAAATATAAACTAATTCCACGTTTCAGAGACAGTGATGTAAACAATCCCCAGGTGACGTAACACATTCATAGATGCAGATTAAAACATTTTTTTTTTTTTTTTTTTTTTTGTAATTTCATTGCCTTTTTTTTGTAATTGCATTGCCTTTTTTTGTAATTTCATTTACTTTTATTGTGTAATTGCATTTTTTTTTTTGTATATATATATATATATTTTATTTTTTTGCAATTTCATTTTTTTTTTCTATTTCTTTGAGATTTTTTTTTTTTTTGTAATTTCATTGACAAGGGGGATTTTTTTTTCGTATATTCTTGATGGTATTATCAAATTTTACATATTTATTCATCAGAGAGGGAGATTGAGAGAGAGAGAGGGAGTGAGAGTAAGAGAGAGAAGAGAGAGAAGAGAGAGAGAGAGAGAGAGAGAGAGAGATAGAGAGTGAGAATGAGTCTATTTGTCTATCCATCTATTTATTTCTTTTACTTTCTCTATTTTTCTATCTTCCTCTCCCACTCCCTCCCCCCCTCTCTCTATCTGTCTATTCATCTATATATCTCTCTTTCTTTCTCCCTCTCTCTCTCGCTATCTATCTATCTATCTATGTATCCATCCATCTCTCTCCCTCCCTCCCTCTCCCCCCCCCCCTCTCTCTCTCTCTTCTTACTTTTCTCTCTTTCACTCTCTTTCTCTCTCACTCTCATCCGCCTCCCCCCCTCTCTCTCTTACTCTATCTCTCTCTTTCTCTCTCTCTCTCCCTCCCCCTCTCCCTTTCTTTCTCTTTTCTCTTTCTCTCTCTCCTCCATTCCTCCATCCCACCCCCTCTCCCTCTCTCCCTCCATCCCTACCGTAACATACCCAGAAAAAAAAGAAAAAATAAAGTGTATAAACCATCCACGATAATCGCTCCTCGGTTAAGGCACTCCACCAAACGCACTGAAGTCAACCCGAAGCAACCAGAGGCGTCACCTGTATCCAGCAAGGGCGGATCTTCATCTGCAATCTGCAACACCAGGATGTATCAGTTACTGCCCAAGGACTCTTTGGCTCCTGCTACTCTCGGAATCCTAGAATCCTACGCGTGGCTTCGAGGTGTTGTTAGACTTTCGATCTGTCTTAGAGTTTTTTTCGCTGTTGATGAATCTTTTTTTTTTTTTTTTTTTTTTTTGTTCTTGTTGTTCAAATTTTATGTATTTAATAGATCCAACTGCAAAGAATATGGTCTAAATGATATGAAATCAGGGAGGTAAGATTTGTATTTTGATAGATTCTCTAAGTTTTGTTGGTCTTGTTACTCATACTTTCGATGGGAGATTTCTAATTAAAAGAGAGGATATATTGTATATGTATCATATCTGGTTAGTTTTCATATATATATATATATATATATATATATATATATATATATATATATATATATATATATATATAGATAGAGAGAGAGAGAGAGAGAGAGAGAGAGAGAGAGAGAGAAATACACTTCGTTTTACATTTTTTTTTTTTTTTTCGTTTTTTTAATTCTGGAAGATTTGCTAGCTTTACATGCATGGTCCTTCGCCCACAAGCCTATCCTGTGGGTAATGAACATAATCCTAGCCACCTGACAGGTTTTTTATTATCATTATTAATTATTCTTTATGATGTAACTTTTATGGTATCTTTTCCTAACCTCCGTTTTCTATCCATACGTTTCGGATTAAGTATGGAACAGTTTCTCGTTCCTCTGGTTCTGGAATTGGCGCGAAAATGCGTCTTCTTCTTCCAGGTTTAATTCTTTTATTTTTCTCTCTCTCCCTCTTTGTTTTTTCTTCTTCCTCTTCTTCGTCTTTCCATTCTTCTTCTTGTTCTTGTTCTTCTTATTTGTTTTCGTTATCGTCTTTGTCTTTTTCTTCTTCTTCGTTTTGTTTTTCTTTCTTTTTCTTCTTCTTCGTTTTGTTTTTCTTTCTTTTTCTTCTTCTTCGTTCTGTTTTTCTTTCTTTTTCTTCTTCTTCGTCTTCCTGTTCTTCTTCTTCGTTGTGTTCTTATTCCCCTTTTTCGTCTTTTTCTCATCCCCCTTCTTCTTATTAGTTGTTCTCCAATTCGTTTTCCTTCTTCCTTTTCTACCTATTCTTCTTCTTTGGCATGTTCTTGGCCCTTTTCCTCTCCTTCTCCTTCTCCTCTTCTTGGCCCTTCTCCTCTTCCTCTTCCTCGTTAACGTCTTCTTATTCTTCTTCGTCTTGGTGTCCTCATCTTCCGTCTCTTTAGACCTCTTCTTTATTTTCTTCGTTTTCTTATTCTTCTCCTTTAATTCGTTTTCTTATTTATCTATATTTCATTTTATCCTTTTTTCATGGTTATTTTTCAATAATTTTTTTTAATCATTTGGGAGATAAAACAATAAGAAAAAATACGACTTGCAAGAAATAAACAACAAAACAAAACAAAAAGTGAATTAAAAAAGATAATAAAAAGAATTTTAAAAAGTTAACAAAATTATAATCTGAATAAAATGAAATAAAATAAAATAAACAGGCACCAAATTCCGTAACGTTCCTGATAAGAAATTAAAAAGAAACAAATTAAAAAATAGAAATGGAAAATAAATAAATACATAAATAAATAAATATAAACTAATTCCACGTTTCAGAGACAGTGATGTAAACAATCCCCAGGTGACGTAATACATTCATAGTAAGTACAGATTAAAACATCTTTTTTTTTTGTGTAATTTCATTGACTTTTTTTGTAATTTCATTGACAAGGGATTTTTTTTGTATATTCTTGATGGTATTATCAAAATTAACATATTTATTCATCAGAGAGGGAGATTGAGAGAGAGAGAGGGAGTGAGAAAGTGAGAGAAAGTGAGAGTGAGTAAGAGAGAAAGAGAGAGAGAGAGAGAGAGAGAGAGAGAGAGAGAGAGAGAGAGAGAGAGAGAGAGAGAGAGAGAGAGAGAGAGAGAGAGAGAATGAGATAAAGATTAAAATACAGAGAGAGACAGAGACAGAGACATATAAAGAGAGAGACAGAACGAGAGAGAGAGATAAGGGCAGACAGAGAAAGCAAGAACGAAAGAGATACACATACATACATACATAGACAAAAAGATAATGAGAAAGAGAGACCAAGAAGAGAAAGAGAGAACGAGAAAGAGAGAAAGAGTAAGAAAGAGAGAGAGAAACATATGGAGAGAGAGAGTAAGAAAAACGGGAAAGAATGAGAGAGAACGAGAGAGAGAAAGAGTGTATAAGAAAGAGAATGAGAGAACGAGAGAGAGAGAAAGAGAAAACCAGAAAGAGACAGAGAGAGAGAGTAAGAAAAAGGGAAAGAATGAGAGAGAGCAAGAGTGAGAAAAAAAGAGAAAGAGAGAACGAGAGAGAGAGAAAGAGTAAGAAAAAGAGAGAGAGAAAGAGAAAACGGGAAAGAGATAGAAAGAAAGAGAGATAGCGATAGAGAGAGAAAGAAAGAGGGAGACAGAGTAAGAAAGAGAGAGAGAGAAAGAGATAGAAAGAAAGAGTAAGAAAGAGAGAGAAAGAGATAGAGAGAAAGAGTAAGAAAGAGAGAGAGAAAGGGATAGAGAGAAAGAGTAAGAAAGAGAGAGAGAAAGAGATAGAGAGAAAGAGTAAGAAAGAGAGAGAAAGAGATAGAAAGAAAGAGTAAGGAAGAGAGAGAGAGAAAGAGACAGAGAGAAAGAGTAAGAAAGAAAGAAAAGAGAGACAGACACAGCGAAACAGCGAGACAGAAAGAGCGAGAGCAAGATAGAACAAGAGACAAGCCCCCATTACATCGACACACCCTCCTGCCACCCTCATCCCCCCCCCCTCTTACCTCCCTTGCCTCACTCATCCCCCCCCTTGCCACCCTCATCCTCCCCCCCCTTGCCACCCTCATCTTCCCACTCATCCTTCCCCCTACCCCCCTACCCCTCAACCCCTGCCCCTACCCCCTTACCCTCCTACCCCTCTTACCCCTGCCCTACCTCCCTACCCCCCTGTCCCTATCCCCCTACCCCTCAACCCCCTGTCCCTACCCTACCTACCTCCCTTCCCCCTACCCCCTTCCCCTCAAC
>BOPN01008397.1:35000-45517 GCA_017312705.2 Penaeus japonicus | reverse complement strand
ATATATATATGAGCTTCCTAGGGAGTTTTGCTACTTGCAAGTAATGATAACATTAATCAAAGAGAATACATTTATCGTCTTCCGAATGATTTGTGTATAACTTTATTTGTTACATTTTGCATTGGTCAATCATCATCCACAAAAAAGAAAAAGAATGCACACATACACACACACACACACAACACACACAAGACACACACAGAACACACACAAAACAAACAACACACACAAAACACGCAAACAACACACACACAACAACAACATAAACAACACACTCACACACACACAACAACAGACAACACACACACCATCCAAACAAACAATAATTCCCACATAGCCATCCGCTCAGTCGTAAGAAAAGCCCATTCTCTGCCAAGACGAAACATTTTACCAAGAGAAAGGTCCTGCTCACTAGAAGGACGAATAGATGTACCGGATCAAACTCCAATTTACCGGAAAAAGGGATAGACTTAATATGGAGAAGGATGGTTACTGTGTGGAAGGACCGATAACAAAAAGGTCATTGTAACGTAAGGTTGGTATTGTGTCTTCTATTCTAAGAGTATCAGTGACATGATAGTGAGGAAGTGATAATGACAGAGGTATTGTTATTTGTACTAGTAGTGGTAAGAAAAAATCGTAGATATAGTTATGGTAATGGTAATGTTACTGATGATAATGCTAATAATGATAACAGTGATAAAGCATAAACATAGAGAAACTTCATTTACATGAAATAAAACCCTTTAGAGAGATCAGCAGTCCTAGACATAATACCAGGGGGAGGAATGCCTGATTTTCCTACAGTCAGTTCGGAAGAAGAGAAATTAACCAACTGGAATACGATATTGGGGAGGTCTAGATAAATTAAACTTAACCATTACAGAATGCATAATTTCGGCCTGTGACAATGACCAACCTCATGAGCACAGCAAAGGCCCAATTTAGTCTCAATTTATACCTCTTTCCTTCGGTAAATTGGAACAAAAGAGGGTCATACTAAACGCGTAATAATATATTTTGACTGTATGATCTATCAGCGCCATGTAAGTATTGTCATGTAGCTTACAGAGGGAGCGCGCAAGAACAGACGTGAGATCAGGAAAGGGAATAATTGAGAACCAAACAGAACACTAACAGACATACACATTTACGCAGATATTGTGAATTTTATATCACTACTATACTACAAGTTTGATTGAAGCGTACTGAATAATAAATGCAATTTACACTAGATATTAATTCAGCAAAGTAACTTTTTCACTGTTCACAATTTTTAAAACCATATTCTGAAATGAATCCAATATTTCTAACTGGTGATTAGAGTGGACAAAGACTCTATTTTGATAAGTACACATTCACCTTAATTGTACCGACCGATATACAAATACACATAAAAGACTACAGTCCAGAAAACACGGATGAATCACCATCTACTGACAAGTAAGGTTAGTCCTAAAGAAAATGCTTATTCGGCCGAAAGTGTGTGAGAAAACATCTACCATAGCGTCGAGGGAAAGAGGGGAAGAGGGTTCACTTCCCCCAGATAAGGAAGGGGTAAGCGACAATATGCTGAGCAAGGTCCGCCCTTTGATAACAAATAAGTATGTAGACACACGAAGAAATAAGACATTTGAGACTTTCATATGTCTAACGATACGGTGTTTATTTCCAAAAGCAAATCAAACAAAAGTAACGTAATACTCACTGGTGGTTTTCACAGAAATATATTTGGACGAAGAAATAAAAGATGAAGAAACGAATATGAGTAACAACGAGGCAATACAGAAAGACAGAAATATAAGAGGAGGGTCAGTTCTTCATTCCAGAAAAAAAAAAATCTTATAACAGAAAACAGGTGCTGCAAAGAATACTCGAATAACACTGTGATACCATAATGTCACAAAGAATAGTGTAAGCATTTCAAAAAGCAATCCGAACAATAAAACTTCTACAAACGCCCTTTGATATGCTGAATAAGTTCTACAATGCTAGTTCAGCTATTTGAAAAAAAAATTATGCCACCAAAAAAGAAAAAAACAAACAAACAAGAACTATATACTGATTATCCCAAAGAAAGGATTGATGCTGAGATGAAAGAGTGATAAGACACATTAAAAGATTAAGAGAAAGAAATGAATAAATCGGAGATGAAGGATTGAGAAGAGAACTTTAAAAGAACAAAAGGTCGTGAATTAATCTTACGAAGCAAGATGACCGTAACTCATTCCAGTACCTGTGGAATTAATAAATCAGGAATTAGGATTACTATTTGAAGAATAGGATGTGCGGGATTAAGACATCCACACGGATTTACACATAGACATAGACACACACACACACACATAAACACATACACACACACACACACACACACACACACACACACACACACACACACACACACACACACACACACACACACACACACACACACCTTCCCCGTACACAAATACGCGTACAGACATGATTATTCACGCTAGTGTGTTTGTGAATATTTCTGTTTTCGAACAATAGAAATGACATGTCAAACCGTGCGAACTTTCCTTTAGATTTTATATAAATGACGTTCTCATTAATTAAAAAAGTTTTCCCTTAATGCTCCATTCCACATGGATATTATTGAATAGCTAATTGAATGTTGATTTGTATTTGTGTGTGTGTGTGTGCGTGTGTGTGTGTGTGTGTGTTGTGTGTTCCTTGGTCCTCAAAGACAGCCAAACGAAGAAAAGGAAGGAATGACACAATGCATTAAGGAATAAAACAGACACAGGGAGAGAATTTCGGCCATGCAAAAATGGTGACCATGATAATATTAGTAGTAATGGCAATGACTGATAAAAATGTATACGGATAGTAATAATGATAATGATTCATGATGATAGACATGGTAATAATAAGGATGAGAATAACAAAATAAAAAATAAAAAAAGAGAGAAAAAAACAGTAACCATGAAAATAGCAATACTAATGTCGATAGTGACCGATATCAATATTGATAATTGTAATGGTAAAAGTGTTATAGCAGTAATAGCACTGATTTAAGATTTTCAGAACGCCATACCTGTATTCACCAAGACTCGTAGTCTAAGCCAAGTCACACCGTTAACCTCGACGTTAACCAAACCACGGTCTCTGGCACTGACCTCTCCAGAGTTCACGGGAGGTCATCGACAGAACGAGTTCAACTTTTGTAGAGGCCACAGACCCACCCTCCCCCTTCTCCCTACGCTTAACCTTCGCTGCGATCAACCCTGAACAAACGCCGTTCAGCGTCCAATAACGTCGTCATACAGGTCATGCAAATTAGCTATCGTGCATGATAGGGCGAGAACCAAGGAGAAGATACGAGACTGTTTGTCTGACAGCGCGATTCCGTTCGGTGAATGCATATGGGTTTCCACGGTATCGTACCAGCAGCTGTAATTGGCTATTTCACTCCGTTACTGCTGTTATCTAACGGGCCAGAAATGGGCTGTAACCAGATGGAAGTGTTAAAGCGAAGGATGGAGGAGTACATTGTATGATTACACGAGAAAAATTATTTACGAACTTTATGTAACATATATCCTGTTGGTTACCTTATCCGTGTTATGTATTCGTCGCCGTCAGGTATGCATGTATATATGTAATGTATTCGTAACATCATCTTCGCAATCCCTCTTTTAACGAATGGAAAAAGTAACAATAACGATCACATAACATATCAAAAGGCAGAGACTGCGAGGGTAAAAACTCTTTGTGTGCATAGACTTTTAGAAGGGCAGGGGCTCGGTTGAAAAAATGGCTCTCTCTTTTTTGTGAAATCCAGATGCTCTATAGGCCATTTGTATGTATACACACAAAGAAATGCTCAAACTGCATATGGTGAATATCTTTGAGTTCTATGAAATATATTGCGCTGCACTGAATTTGGCAGAATTCAGGAGCGTAGCCCTCGATCTGTACCAAAAGAGTATTTTTCTTTTCCAGATTACTGTCTAAGAATCATTTTTGATGCGCGCTTGTGTATGTGTGTTTGTGTGTCTGAGTGTTTGTTTGTACCTGAGCGCATATTCATCATAGAAACATACAATACACACTAACAGAGTCAGTGTGCAGAGGTTTAAAAAAACAATCTTAAAAGCTGAGAAACCCCGACCTGAAACAAGAGGTCGCTTGCTACACAAAAACAACAACAAAGAAGTCTTACAAACTCGCCAGGTTTCCCTCGTGGTATGGTAGACTGTTTGTCGTCTTTTGCCAATATATCAAGAAAGTTGGACACAGAGGAAGTATCTGGGTCTGTTTGTCTTTCGAAAGTGTAAGGTGTTTGGGAAGTTTAATATTTTTAACTTGATTTCCTTCTGGAAGTTTGCGAGTGAGTGGGAGAGAGAGGGGGTAAGGAAGAAAGGAAGTAAAAAGGTGAAGAAGAAAGAGAGAGAGAAAAGCGAGGGGAAGAGAGAGAGAGAGAGAGGAGAGTGGAAGAGAGAAAGGCAGAAGCGAGGGGAAGAGAGAGAAGCGTGGAGAGGAGAGCGAGAGAGAGAGAAGCGAGAAAAGTGAGAGATTCCATATACAAGTTTAAAAGAAATAAAATCTCTAAAAAAACGGGGAGGAAAAAAGTTACATGTTGAATTTAGATCTTTTCGAACTGGACGAACACAGTTGATAGACACTAAATGAAGCTTTCCTATTCTTTCTTGCTATCTACCTCTCTCACTCTCTCTCTCTCTCTCTATCTATCTATCTATCTATCTATCTATCTCTGTCTCTGTCTCTCTCTCTCTCTCTCTCTCTCTCTCTCTCTCTCTCTCTCTCTCTCTCTCTCTCTCTCTCTCTCTCTCTCTCTCTCTCTCTCTCTCTCAGAAGAAGAAGAAGAGAGAGAGTGAGAGAGAGTGAGAGAGAGAGAGAGAGACAAAGTCCCTAGTTTGCCTTTCTCTCTAATGCTATGCCTTCCCCTTGTAATATCCTCTCATTAAAGTCCACATTTGTACTTGGCTTTTTCCTAAAACGTAGAAATTAGGCATTTGGCCCAAATGGGAGGGACTTTCCCTGCGAAGTTTTGCCTGTTTTAGCGTCTTTTCTAAGTCCTTGTAATAGTTCCCATCTACCTCTTTCTCTACTGTTGGAAGTCTACGATAATTCAGCCTTCCTCTCGAGTAGTCATCGACTAGGGTGTGTGTGTGTGAGTGTGTGTGTATGTATATATATATATATATATATATATATATATATATATATATATATATATATATATATATAATATATATACACAATAAGCACCCACATACAACTTGCTCTGATCGACACTGGAGTTGAAAAATGTGATGTATCAATTATATTCTTCTAATTAATATAAATCCCAGAACTAAATCTACCATTATGAACTAGGTCTTCGATCAACTACCATAATACTATCAAATCGACTATCATAACCTCGGTAACTGCTAGATCTAGTACCATAACCTGAGAAATATTAACCATTGCATTATTTCAGTATTTTTAAGTAGGGATTTTGGTAAGATGTCTTGGGTTAAAACGAGCGAATGGGCAAGAGATGAAGGATATCTCGTAATATAATGGTAATGATGAAGAGATGATGGTAAGATGAAGAGAAGATGCTGCTGTTTGAGAAGATTTCCATATCAGATGTCTTAAGATATTTCAAATTCCTTTTATATGGCCTTTACTTTTTCCTGATCCTTTTGTATGTATTTTATGTGTACATCTCTTTTATTTCGAATCGGTAGAATGATCTAGTTAGTCGCTACCGGAAGTGGGTTACAATTTTTATATTTTTATACTAATTTGTTTTATTTGAATATGTTTAATCACTAATGGGTTTCAAAACCCTTCTCTTTCGAGCAGATTCGAGCTGGAAATAGCGGCTGTTATGATCATAGGATTTTTTTTTTTTTAAGTGCAGGCAATTGATACATAATGCAGTGCGTTCATAATAAATGCAATGAAATCCCTTAATGCAAAAGTTTTGTTCGGCGTCCATACTCTAATCACAGCTGCTTATAATTACTACCTATGTTTAGCTATACCTATTGTGGCCCATTATACCTCGCTTTGGTTCTGAAAAAAAAGACTTCGCAGCTAGTCAGTTGCACGTAACGGGCGGAAGGACACATTTCACGTCCGGATTTGGATAGGGCGCCGAGGAGTCACTGACTGACTGACTGAAGGGAGCCGATTGTTTCACTTTAGGTAATGAAAGAAAGGAGAACATTATATGCGGTAGATTATTATATTCATTCAAATACCCATATATACTATGTATTTGTGTGTGTGTGTGTGCTTTCGTATGTGTACACGCACACACAAACAAACACACACACACACCGACGGAAAAACATTCCCTCGCCAGTAATCATTTGCCCCCCCACCCCCCACCCCCCAAAAAAAAAGACAAGAAATGAAAAGGGTTATGCCTTACTTCCCCGATAAGCAAAGTGAACGAAGCAATCACAACTAAACCAATCTGCCTAATGGAACGCAACGTGACGAAAACCTAAAATCTTGCCAAACTCAAACCCAAACTTGCCCAAAGACGACATTATCCCTCGAAAGGGAAGGGTTCATGGCGGAGGCTTCGTGGGAGTTCGCCGTGGCTGTTTTTTTCGTCTTCTTTTCTTCTTCTGGTTTATTTGTTTATCTGTTTATCTGTTCTTCTTTGGGGGAACGGGGATGGGGTGGGGTGGGGCAGATATTGGGCAATGAAAGAGATATGATATTTGTTTTATATCAACAGAAACTGCAGAATGTATTAGATTTGGAAAGGCGTAAAGGGAACACAAGAAAAATATACACATAAATACACATATGTATTTCCATATATATGTATGTGTGTGTGCATATATATACATATATATATATGTATATATACATATATATATATATATATATATATATATATATATATATATATATATATATAACCTGCATCAGTATTTCCTATTATCATCAGGCAATACTCTGAATAAACACATTTCATAACCCCCTCCCCACCCACCACCCACAGAAAAAAATATATATAAAAAAAGGCATTGTTCATATCATTCAGCTAATTGGAAACTGGATATAAATTCACCGATAATTGCATTGCGTTGATCAGACATTTGGAGCCATGCATCCGTCCAGTGTTGCAACGACCCCCTTCATTCAGCAATCATTCCACCTGCTATTTCACGCTCTATTGAAATGAATTTACGTTGAGAGTACAGAATCGTATAAACCAATCATATAGTTGTTAAACAAACCGTATCAATTCTGTGCAACAACATTTCTAAGAAAGATATTCCATCCTTTAACATGATACCTCAAACTCAGTATCCAAACACTTTAAGCCAATCCTTCTTGTATTTCAATTTTTTTCATTTTTTTTTAACCACAACGGTCTCTCGAGACTTAAAACCAACATAAGAATACTTTTGAACCAATATTTCGATACTTTCGGTTGTTTCGAAACCACGAACCACTATTTGAACCAATAGTTCGATACTTTCGGTTGTTTCGAAACCACGAACCACTATTTGAACCAATAGTTCGATACTTTCGGTTGTTTCGAAACCACGAACCACTATTTGAACCAATAGTTCGATACTTTCGGTTGTTTCGAAACCACGAACCACTATTTGAACCAATATTTCGATACTTTCGGTTGTTTCGAAACCACGAACCACTCTTTGCAGAATTTATATATAACCAGTCGTTGCAATAAATCAGACTAACACTTCAGATAAAGTACAGATTATTGAAACACTTAACTAACACCATGATAGTATCCTATTTTACAATGACTTGACGGACAAGAGAAACGACTCTACATTACGCCTTTGATGACGTCATTAATCTCGTAATGGGGAAATTCCCAAACTTATCAACAAAAGCGAGTACATTCTAAACACGTGGTGTTGCAGGACTGGGAGGAGAAAGTGTGGGTATGTGTCACGTGTCAAGGGCTGAATGTTGCATCAGTGTTTCATTCTGTCTGTTCAATCTCTGTGGTGAGGCTCCATCTGTTTATTTTTTGTTTATATCTGTATATATATATAAATACACACATATATATATATTTATATATTTATATGTGCGTGTGTGCGTGCGTGTGTGTATGAATGTGTATTTATATTTTTTTCTTTCTTTTTTTTCTTTCTTCTTCTTTCTTTCTTTTTTTCTTCCTTTTTTCTTTCTTTTTTCGTCTGCTTTTGGATGTGCAATGAGCATTAGGCAGGAATATACGCGTCAACTCCGGAGGGCTAGATGTTATGTCTTGACACTGTTATGTCTTTATAGTCGGATATTTATCATCTTATCTTATTTATCATCTTTACCCTATACATCATACAGAATATAGTTATTAGATCGTATCATACTAATTCATTTAGATATCAAGATCGTGACAGAAAGAAAAAGAAAGAGACAGATCATGGTAGGAAAAGGTTTATTTTTTCCTTCTTTTTCTCTCCCTCTTCGTTTGTATATTTATTGATAGCTTATCTGAGCTTCAATATTTCTTACATGAGCAAAATCGCGACGCTGTAAACGTTCTCTTTTGGTGCTGCCATTTCAAAGATTGATATATCAGGCATTGCATTTCAATAGAGGCTTTGATTTTTTTTTTTTTTTTTTTTTTTTTAACTGAAATTTTGGTTGAAATGTTTAATGTTAGTTGGCGGAAAATTGGAAATGCTTGTTTATAGCTCTTTGAACCACTGTTTTATAGAAACTCTTAGGCGTTTTATATATGAACAAAATGTTGGTTTACATAAATTTTGAAATGATAGTTTTAGAAACGTTGAAATGGTCGTTCGTAAAGACTACCAATAGATCAAAATTATATATTTTTTGAAACATGAAACGAAATTGCTCAAACGACTATTTCCTCTGTACTTTGTGTAAGGTCTTGCAACTGCTCACGCAATACAGTTGCTGCGGTGGTAATAGGCAGCAAAGACGCTCTTGTGTAGATTAGCCTCTTTTACGAGCCCTTTTGTTGCTCGTATAGAAGAGCCTCTAAATCCATTATATACTACGAAGGAAGTTTTATTATTATTCCTTTATAACATTCTTTATTCTTTAAATGTGTATGTTTTTTTTGTTTTTTTTTCATCTAGATCCCACATCTATTTAGTCTCTTCGACTTGTTTTTATTCTTATATTATTATCCTTTGCAGGTATTTTTGGTTGCTTGATACAGTCCTTTAGGAAGTTTGATCAATGTACTGTACACTGTAACTATACATTGTGTTTCTATCATTCCTTTGTTGTTTGTTTTACTATTTTTATATAAACATACATACAGACATCTAGCGTGCCGATTTCATAAGTAAGAAAAAGGATATTGAATGGAAAAAAAAGACAAAAAATGAGGAAAGGAAATATATACATGTTTATATACATATACACAGACATACACACACATACATTTATTTTATATCATATGCATATATATATATATATATATATATATATATATATATATATATATATATATATCTAATGTATATATATACATATATATATATATATGTATATATATAATATATATACATATATACATGTATCCTGCTCAGCTCCCCGGGCAGTGGGGGAGGGCCTCCCTAGTTTAGGAACTACTGATCTACGGCATAAATTGATATAAACATACGTATTACACGACCCACGTGACGACACAACACACAAACACATATACACATACACATAAACACACACACATCACACACACACACAAATATATACAAACAGATACGTTTCAGGTTATTATCAATATTCTCATCAATATTATCTTTAAAATGATGTTCATCATTACATCCTATAAAAGCTGTGCTCCGCCAAAACAAACGAATTTACTATCGCTGGATTGCCATCGATGTAAATTGTCTAGATGCAGTAGCATTAATGAGCCTCATCAGCCAATACTAATGACGGTAATTAGTGGCGCGACCTCAGGCAATAGCCAAGGACTCACCCGTCGGCGTTCTGGCGAAAAGCCAACAAGTTTCCACACCTATTTCCTGCCAAGATCAGATCTAAAAGCCACCCTGACGCTTTATCATCTATTAAGGAACCGAGTCAAGCTCTATCTTGCCAGAAATCATGTGGTGTAGTTTTACTTGAGTTTACCGTGGGTACGGTAAACTCAGAGAAAGAGAGAGAGAGAGAGAGAGAGAGAATGAGAGAATAAAAGAATGAGTGGGAGAGAGAAAGAGAGACAGAGAGAGAGATATGTATTGAAAATGAATCCCTTGAACTTGAGATAATACAAATGTATAAATTAGATCAAGAACAAAACTGACTCTCGCTCTCGCTCTCGCTCTCGCTCTCCTCTAGGTCAAGGAGTGGCAACTGCCGCGACATCTATTGGGTGTTCGCGTCCAACAAAGAAAACGGCTAGTTTGTGGAAGAAAAACACAATATATATATATATATATATATATATATATATATATATATATATATATATATATATATATATAACATTATTTCCAGGAATTGAGTTCATATTTTCAGAGATCCACTACACCTACTGT
>BOPN01008397.1:12500-15000 GCA_017312705.2 Penaeus japonicus | reverse complement strand
CCAATTCCCCGGAATTACGGAAATCGCTCGCACATATTTTACATTGCGGAATTCGTGATTCTCTTTTATACCTGTAGTACACTGTAGGATCGAAAATAAAGTGTTTTAGCAATGGTATTTTTCGGTTTGAAACTTTATATACCAGGCTTTAAATACCTAAGGTCTTGTGATTTGGCATCAGGATTGAAGTAGGAAGTAAATTTTATATCAAGTGGAGTAGAATTACAAGTAATCCTTTTATTTGCTTCAAGGGAGTTTGAAGAATATCAGATTGCAAGATTTGCTTTTATTTATTTATTCATTTATTTTTTGTCATAGCTGTCTTTCATGTTAAAACTGTGTCGGCATAGCAGCTGCAGTAACAAAGCTATTATTCAATAATAATAAAATATATATGTACGTGGTGGACGGGGGATCATAGAGTCTGCCATTATGAATTTGTGATTATAAAGTAAGTATCATGTTATTAAAACATTATATATATATTTTTTTAGAAAAGGTTAAAAATTAGTATTGGGTAAGAATATTCGGCAAATGAATATTTTACCTAAACGAATCAAAAGCGCTTCTCATATCATCATAAACATAAGGGCATTACCCACCGGGCATAGATAATATAAATTTAGAGAAGATAATATATACATAAAAAATGAATATAAAGTTTCCTGAAGGCAAATATACTATACATTCATCTATTAGTCCTTATAGTGGAGTGGGAAGGAGGGGGGGGGGGTAGAGAGAGAGAGAGAGAGAGAGAGAGAGAGAGAGAAGGGGGTAATAGTTATTGTCAGCTAATCGTAAAAGAGAGATAGAAAGTAATAACTAGACATGCAGATATACAGAGAGAAAAAGAAGAAACCGGAATAGGTTGGTGAAAAGGAAAGAAAGGAAAAGCGTGAGAGAGAAAGAGGGTCTCAGTGCGCTGCTTCATAAACAAAAAAAAGAGAGAGCGGAGTCGCACACAGCTAATCGAGAGAGAGAGAGAGAAAAAGAGAGAATCACAATCGCCTAATCAAGAGATTGAGTGGAAAAGAGAAAGAGAAACTCACAATCTGCTAACCAAGAGAATGAGATAGAGCGGAAGAGAGAAAGAGAGAGAAACTCACAATCGGCTAACCAAGAGAGTGAGAGAGAATGGAAGAGAGAAAGAGAAAGAAACTCACAATCGGCTAACCAAGAGAGTGAGAGAGAATGGAAGAGAGAAAGAGAAAGAAACTCACAATCGGCTAACCAAGAGAAGGAGAGAGAATGGAAGAGAGAAAGAGAGAGAAACTCACAATCGGCTAACCAAGAGAAGGAGAGAGAATGGAAGAGAGAAAGAGAAAGAAACTCACAATCGGCTAACCAAGAGAACGAGAGAGAAAGGAAGAGAAAGAAAGAGAGAGAGAAACTCTGACCGAGAGATTGTGAGAGAGAGGGAGTCGCTGCTGACTAATAGAATTAATCGCCCATTGTTGTCCACACGCATCATAAAGCTGAAAACCCAAGCAAGCCTCAATTAGTTATTGGATTACAGGTGATGACGATGAATATGATCGAGTCTTAATCGCCGCTGAATCTGATCGAAGCTCTGAATTATCCACTGCCTTTTGCATTGATTAGCTCTATAGCTCTAATTAACTAAATGTGATGGGGAGTTTGAATGAAAGCACGTATGCATTCCCTGGACCTCCATATTCCATCCTCTACCCCTTGCGTCCCCCGACCCCCCCGACCCCCCCCCCCCCCGACCCTTCCTTTATTCACTCTCATTACCCCCACCCTCCCTGCTCCAACTATGCCCGCTAGGTAATGCCCTTACGTTTATGATAATATGAGAAGCGCTTTTGATTAGTTTAGATAAAATATTCATATGCCGAATATTTTTACCCAATATTAATTTTTACCCTTTTCTGAATAAAAAGTATAATGTTTTAATAACATGATACTTACTTTATAATCACAAATTCATAATGACAGACTCTGTGATCCCCCGCCCACCACGTACGTATATATGTATATATATATTTTTTTTTTCTGGAAAATGACCATTGAAGAATAGCTATGTTACTACAACTGCTATGACGACACAGTTTTTACATGTAAGCCTTAAAAAAAAAAAAAAAAAAAAAAAAAAAAAAAAAAAAAAAAAAAAAAAAAACTATACAAAACGATTACTTGTAATTCTACTCCACTTGATATAAAATTTACTTCCTACTTCAATCCTGATGCCAAATCACAAGACTTTAGGTATTTAAAGCCTGGTATATAAAGTTTCAAACCGAAAAATACTATTGCTAAAACACTTTATTTTCGATCCTACAGTGTACTACAGGTATAAAAGAGAATCACGAATTCCGCAATGTAAAATATGTGCGAGCGATTTCCGTAATTCCGGGGAATTGGATAGAAATGTGAGTCACATACCTCGTAGTGTGGATTTGTACATCCCAACTCGTACGTTATCCTACAATCGTCACAATCCACTGTGTTCGTACGTTTCAACCAGGGATTTAAAAGT